>JAXDDX010000537.1:0-40144 GCA_034670405.1 Hoplostethus atlanticus
GTTTCCTCTCTCCCCCCCTCTCCTCCCTCTCTTTGGGAGTTGAGTAGGTGGGGGGGGCGAGACAGGTATGCCCAGACCGAAGGCAAGTTTTGGTTGAAAGTACAGACCTACTTCCCATTACTTACACCTGCTTATACTTAGGACCCTTTTATTTCATCTCATCTACCCATGGATGCTTACCTCGCCTCTCTCTCTCTCTCTCTCTCTCTCTCCCTTTGTTTCCTCTCTCCCTCCCTCTCCTCCCTCTCTTTGGGAGGTGAGTAGGTGGGGGGGCGAGACAGGTATGCCCAGACCGGCAAAGGTTTTGGTTGAAAGTACAGACCTACTTCCCATTACTTACACCTGCTTATGTATTAGGATCCTTTTTCTTCACTCTCACTATTCTCTCTCCCCCCTCATTTTCTCTCTCTCTCTCTCTCCTCTCTCCCCTCTCTCTTTTTCCTCTCTCCCCCCCTCCCCTCCCTCTCTTTGGGTGGTGAGTAGGTGGGGGGGCGATACAGGTATGCCCAGACCGGCAAAGGTTTTGGTTGAAAGTACAGACCTACTTCCCACTACTTACACCTGCTTATGTATTAGGATCCTTTTTCTTCACTCTCACTATTCTCTCCCCTCTCATGCTCTCTCCCCTTCTTCCCCGAATTGGATGAAGATTCGCTCCCTCAAATCAATGGATTGAACTTGTACTGTATACCAAGAATAATATGGACAGGCATGATAATCCCCCTTTCACCCACTTCCTATTGGAACATGAACGCCTACTGGGACCAACAATGATGACCGGAGGGATCCAGGATTCAAAACACTGTCTTCAAGGGATTCTGAAGCTGAACCTGCCTCTTTTTCTTCCCTCTACAGCTCTTTTTCCCACAGCCACATTCACCACATTATTATATTTTATTATATATTATATATAATATATATTTACATGATTACTAATTTTATTACCATTCCTACTTTTCTTATTATTATTATTCTCATGATTTTATTAGTTCAGCAGTGGAAAACACTCCTGTTTTAACTTGTAGTAGCTCTGGAGTGATACCCTCTTTAGCCGATAGGGGGCAGTAGTGACTTGCTAATGGTAATGACTAGTAGTAAATCCTATCATAGAGTGAGCCAAGCACGGAGCAAGCATGGTAGCACTTAGCAACAGGACCTTTAAGGATTAAAACTGCTCCGTGATTTCATTGGCAGGTAAGGAGAAGTGCAGAAGCACTATATGTAATCCTATGGTAATCTTATTGATCTTATATTGATTTGGATTGCCAAATTGTTAGTTTATAAGAATATCTATATCGAAAAAGAAGTTAGTTAACCTATGCTAGCCTCTATGGTGTTTTAAACATGGCGGACATGCTAATGTCATGACTTAGCGAGTAGAGCCTGATCTTAAATATTCCCATTTAATGTATAGTTATAGGGATAGAATATAATAGAATAATAGACCTGGTGGCTGATATAGAAGTTTTTTATTACACATTGCGACACGCCACTACAAGGCCGAAGACACGGATGGCTCTGCATCTCTCCATTCCTCCTCCCTTCGGATCAGATGACCATTGACTGGGATGTTTGGACTCTTCATCTACTGCAACACTGCCATGTCTACTACAAAACCATAAGGTCAAGTAGCTACACCTTTTTTCATTCCTCAATAATGGGTAAGTATATAGAGTTTAAGTGGGGATCCCTTGGTGCTGGACCAGTAGAAGTTCGAGGGGGACGCCTCTCCGCTGGCCCGGGCCTGGGGATCTCTTTTCTTTTTGCAAACATTTAGGGATGACCTTTGACCTACAGGGATATGGTAACACAGCCAACCACAGCTAACAAGCTAAGCCTGGACCAAACCTCAACCCAGACCTTAACCAGCCGACTACAGCTAATCAGCTAACCCTGGACACAGCCAACCACAGCTAACAAGCTAAGCCTGGACCAAACCTCAACCCAGACCTTAACCAGTCGACTACAGCTAATCAGCTAACCCTGGACCAAACCTCAACCCAGACCTTAACCGGTCGACCATGGCTAACAAGCCACTATTATAGACTGACACCAGAGCTAATGTGCTAAACACCTGCCAGCCAACTCACTCTAGGACCTGTACGGTCTCCAAATATGGTGAATAACCTCTAAATGTGAGAACTGGCTCTAAGAATAATCATATTCTCCAAAACACCAATTGACTACGGGACACACGCCGGGGACTGATCGACCACCGGTGGCCTGCCTCGTGGTGAGGGTGTCTAGAGCTTAAAAGGCAGAAACGCCCAATGATCCTGAGGTGCATTACTGATGATGTGTCCTGAAATTCTCCAGAGGATAACAACCAACCTATTGCCTCCAGTAATTTCAATGTAAAATTTCAACAAGTCATAGCCAAATAAGGAGTCAGCATTAATAAAATTTGAATTAAAGACAAGTCACAAAGAATAACAAATCAAAAACGACTACAGAAAACAAAGTAAACAATCAACAACAAGAAACAAATTCAATCATCGTCAATAAGCACCCTTAGGTTGAATCCCTTTGTATATATAGCTGCAAATAATGCGGCAATAAGAAATCCTAACATCAGAAGAACATCCAAAACAACAGAAATCAACAAGACATTCAATGCCTTATCTAATAAGTGAATTGGCAATTTTTACTGGTGGCCAACAACTACTGCCGCCATGCTTTCTTGGACTTAACTTGAGTTGCTCAAATACATGGGGGGGGGCATCTGAGATCAAATACCAAACCAACCTGCCAGTCCCGGACCCATGCGGCATTCCCCCATCTCCTCCTCCCCCTCTCTCCTTCTCCTCTCCCCCTCTCCTCCCCCTCTCTCTCCTTTGCGTTTTTCCTGCCCTTCCCCCTCTCCTTTTGGTGGGAAAAGGGGGCTACGTTGCCCACCGAAAGGTTTGTGTAAGTACAGACCCCCTTCTTCACTACTACTTTCACTCCTTTTATTTATCCCTTCCCTTTCCCTCCCTCTCTCCCTTTCTTCCTGTTTCCCATCCTCCTTTTTCCTCCTTTGCAGCACTCGCGAAAAGGTTGCAAACGGAAAGTTGGTCGAATACCCACCCGCATTTTCCTTTTAATTTGTCCTTTTCTTCCCTCCTTTTTCTCCCCTTCTTCTCCTATTTCCCCCTCCCCCTCTTTTTTCCCCTCTCCCCCCCCTCCCTCTTTCTTGGCCACTCCCATGGGGGTGTGGGCGGGTTTAGGTCAAGACGCCCTTTTTTCTCCACTACACCTTTCAATTAGACTCTTTCATTGCTTTTCTTCCTCTCAAATTTCTCCCTCTTCTTCCCCCATTCCTGAAATTCCTCCTTAATCTAGGATTGAACTTATATGTGTACAAGGAAAAACTTATTGGAAGGCATGATAATCCCCCTTTCACCCCCTCCTTCCTATGGGAAATGACCCTAGGGACCAAATTAACCTAGGATCCTTAAAAATTTTTAATTTATTAACAACTTTTTCCTGCCCTCATTCATCTTTTTAACAATCAACATATTATATTATTTATATATTTATTAATATAATTTACAATTTTTAATTTATTCCATTCATACTTTTCTTAATCTTATTTCTCATGATTTTTAAAGCATGGAAACACTCTGTTTAACTGTAGAATTGGAGTTATACCCTCTTGCATTAGGGGAAGTAGTGACTTTAATTATAGTATAAATCTTCATAGATGAGAAACCCAGCAAGCTGTTTAAAAGCCTTTAAGCATTAAAACGCTTCGATAATTCCTTGCTAATAGGAAAGGAAGACAATTGTAATCTATGTAATTAAAATTAAATATTTTATTCAAATATTTAATTAATTTTTATAAGAAATTCTAAAATTGTTAATTATCAGTTTTGCGTTGAAAAGGGCCAGTTTGAATATTAAATAAACCTATTATTTGATACTATTCCATAATTTATATTACAGGAGAAAGACCAAATTCCCGGCCCGTATTCGGTTTGCCATTCCAGGTCAAACCATTAAGTAACCATGCTACCACAACCTTGCCTTTTCTATCACTACTACTCATCTGACTCGCACTAAAGGGAAGTAAAAGGGGGTTGACTTTCGTCTACCCTGGAATGACTGTGGGAGCCTTGGCTCCCTATGGCACTTCATTTCAACATAGGATACCTTAAAAAGGAAACCTTTTCCAACCCAAAAGGTAAGCAAAACTTACATGGAAACCGGAACAGGACCAGCTAAAAAGGACCCCCCACACCCACCTTGGATAGCTTTTAACCTGAAAATAAGGGAAACCCTTAGCCTACAGGCTTAAGTAACCCAACCCAATAACAAGCTAACCTGGACCAACCAACCTAAACCCTTTAACGATTACAGTCTAAAGCAACATCACAAAACCAAGCTAACAACTAACTCCAAACCCAAAAACAGGCTAAACATGACTATAAATCCTACCTGACCACCCTAAAAACCCAACCAGTCAACACCCGTTGATAGGAACCCAGAGCAAAAGCCTAACCCTGACCAGATTAATGAATCCATTCCTAATGGTGTTAAACGCAAATGTGGAATTTAAGATTAAATAATTACCATCAGAATTACATGAGGGTAACCAGGGTACAACAAGGTCCAAACCCAAATGAGTGTCAACTAAGTCTAAAAAAAGACCAGATAAGAAAGTGTCCAAACTCTCTAAGATACCCATTTACCAACCAGAATCAATTAGCAACAACAAGGTCAAGCTAAAAGGTATTCCTGATCTAAATTTTGAATAAATACAAAGTAAATACAATCATTCACCGACTACCTTACTACAATTAAATAAAGACTAAAACAATTTCCCCATCCATTTTTCATTTAGCCCTTGCATGCTGATCCCTTGGGGAATGCGAAATAAATGGCAACCACCCCAATCTGCTCTTCAAAGGATTCCCGAAAATCCAACTACCAAATTTTAAATTCCACTGTCCCTTTCCCTCTACCGCTTGTTTGGAATTCCCCTGCCCTTCCCACACCTAAACTATTCCGCCATCTCCCATGACTTAATTTAACTGGTTGCTTCACCACTAAGCTTGGTCTGATAGCACCCTTCCCTTCTCCTGTTCCTCGTCCTGGGCTCTTCCTCTGGAATGGGATAGCCTCTCTCATCCCTTCCTTCTCTCTCTTTCTCTCCCTTTCCCTCTCCCCCCTCTTCTCCTCTTTTAGGGGCTCGGGGGGCTAAAACAGTTTTCCCATTCCCATGTTTGGTTGTAGTACTGCCTCTTCCTTTCTCACACCCTATTTTCCCTTTTATTTTCCTCTCCCATATGTTACTCCTCTTTTCCCCTCTTTCTTCCTGTCATTCCCCTCTCCTCTCCCCCCTCTTTGAGGTAGTGATGACCCCATTTCCCAAATGAAATTTTGTTGATCCCCTATCTCCCCTTACTACACTCTTTTATAGACCATTTCACTATCTTTCACCCTATTTCTCCCTGATCACCTTTAACGCCTTTTTTTCCCCTCAACCTCTTCCCCTTTTGTGTTTGAATTGTTACAAAGCCAACTAAGTTTTGGTTATTAATGACTACTTTTACCTATTCTACGCTTATGATTAATCCATTCCACTCTTATATTTTATCTCAGTTTTATTCCTATTCGAATTTGTTAATTGTACTTAATAATTTTGCTGAATGTTTATTTCTGCGAATAATACTAGAATCATAAATTCCTTACCCACTCATTGGACAGAGCCTTGGGATTAAATTATCCATAATCTAGGATAAACATGTTTCAAGATTCTAGTAACTGTTTTTTTCTTCCTCTAAGCTTTTTCAAGCCAATTCCATTATAATTATTAAATCAATTAAATTTTTCAGTTTCTTTTTTTAATGCAAATTTACTTATTATAAGGTATTAAACAGAATGAAACCTCTATTAATTTAGGGATTATACCCAATTTAGCGAAGGTGCAGTAGACTTTATGTTTGAATACTAAATCCTAAAGAGGGAGCAAACAGGCATAGACTATGCTAGCAACGGACTTTTATTAAGTCCGTGACTTCATGAGTAGGATTGATACTGACACACTATTCTAATCCTAGGTAATATGTTTAATGTTAGTTCCTTTTCCCAAAAGTTTAATAAGAATAGCTACTTAAAAGAAAATTTTCTATCTAGCCTATGGGCTTATCACTGGTGATCTAACAAAACAGCAACTTACCATGGTGAACAACCCCAACTTAAGACAGGGAAATGAATTGAAATAATGAGCCCATACATATCAGGTCTGGTACACAACCCCAAAAAAGAACAGGGACCAATCTGAAAAATTGAACCCTGTCATTCAAACCCCCAATGCACCCAAAAACTACTACACAAAAGAAGAGATCTGACACCACTTACACCCTTCCCGCACCCTTAAGGGTGACTTCTCCAAAAACTACTCTAAATAACAACCAAAATCATACCAAAACCTCATGATTCCAACAAAGGCTAAGATTAAATCTAACCGGGGTCCCTTGGCTGCAGTAGAATCGATGGGCGAGCCATTCCGGGCCAGGGGGGATTTTGCTTTCAAAAATAAGGATTACTACATACCAGGATAAAACAAAACCGTAACCACTAAGCTACAAACACGGACTCATCACACACTTAACAGACTAACCTGAACACCATACCAAGCTTACAAGCTAATGGACAAACTCACATGAACAACCTCCCATGCTAACAGCCCGGACAAACCGCCCCAAACCCAAAGTTGCATGGCAAAACATTTTACTAAACAAGTTTAAGCTACAAACACTCCCCAAAACCCCCTCTAGGTTTGTTCTCCACTAATGGAATCCCAAAGGAGCAACTGCCGAATTAAAACCCGACTCCATTGACTGGGACAACGGGAACAACTACACGGGGGCCTCGTGAAGGGTCTAACTACCAAGGCGAAAGCCCATTCCGGTGCTTACTTCGTTCCTGAATTCCAAAGCTACGGGCCCTTTCCTTCCGGGCAGTGCATTACTCCACCACTCTGCAAATTTGTGGGAAATTTACTTTTAAAAACCAAAGTCCTAAATACAAGCAACCCTACTATCACACAGATTATTTACAACTAGCTCTTCAATCCCCATTTTCCTCCTCTCCCCTTCTTGGGGGTTGGTGGGGTTTGCGAGAATATCAACACAGAATCTTTTGTAAAGTAAAAATATTACACTGCTTTTAGAGACTTTAATTTTAAAATTCCATTTCCTTCATCCCCCTTTTTCCCTCTTTCATGTTTTTTCTCTTCCTTCTCCCTCTCTTCTTGGTCTCTACTGTTGTGGTTTAGCTTTACCTACATGGTCATTCGATATTTTCAACCCTTTTGCCTCCTCACCTGCTCCCTACCCAAGTCGCCTATCCCCTTCTATTTCTTCCATCCTCTCCCTTCTCCCTTCCCTTTCCCCTCCTTCCTCGATTTGGCGCAGTAGGTGGGACTAAATAAAACCGCAAAGTATTGGTTAATCATCTCTTTCATGATAACGCCTACTGGCCCTTTTACATGGTCATGGATCAAAACCTCGCTCCTTCACTTTCCCTTCTTATCTTCCCCCTACCCTCTCTTTTCACTTAATTTGAAAATTCAGAACTAATGTTTTTGGTTAAATTACAACCTTTTCTTACTTAACTTGCTTATTATTTAAACTCTTTTTCTTCACTATTTTCTCACGCCACATTCTCTTTTGTCATTCTTGAATCCTTTTTCATAGGTTCCTTCCACTTACTCTTAGGGGTTTATTGGCGGCGTACCATGCCTTTAAGGAAAGTTGTAATTGAAGTAAGAACTTAGGACTTTATGAATTTATTGTATTGTTTTTTTCATTATAAAATTTTTCAATTACCTATCATAGCCCAAAAGGATAAATCAGCCCTAATATTGGTATGAATTGTAAATCCATAATTTAGTTAAGGATGATTAATCCTTTATTCCCGTTGAAATTAAATCTAGGACAAAGAGTTTACAGGGGGGCAGATTCAAACCCTTTTTGGGGTCTGACTACCTGCACTTCTTCGTTAGCCTTGCCTGCCATCCCCATTTCTACTTCATAAAAATAATAAAATATTTAATGTTTCATTTATTACATTTCATTTTTAAACCAAATCATGGTCTAGTTTCAGTGGAAAATTTGTGAAGCCTGGGAGCTTTTGGAAACCCCTTTTTGAAATGCAGAGGACCTTCAAAGGAAGAATTATTCCACAAAGGAGCAACAGCAACATGGTACAACAACAGCCTTCCAGTTAAACGTCCAACCCATGGCAAGCCAGTAAGATAACCAAAAAACTACTGAATCCTATCTACTAATAGGGTAATGGATATCTACCCAACTTAACTTAACCATAATTAATCACAAACTTGTTAACTGCAGACCCAAGGTAACACATGAGACAAGCATGGAGACCTCCACATGTTAAGTCTAAATGATAACTTCAATTATAATAGTTACCAGGTAGAATAAATAGCCTGTTGCATTCTCCAGGTAAAGGTGTTGGAACTAAACAAGAAACAAGGCCAGACCAGATGCCTAGACTTTTGGTGATCTCCAAAAGACCGACATCATAATCCAAGGGAATTAAGGTCTACCTCTTTCCCCATTTCAAGACATTGCTGGGATGAAATCCTAACCAACAGCCTACCTAAAAACAAAGTCAAGAGCTAAACTTCAACCCCATATTGGAGTCTAATTGAGGTTAAGTGATCCTTGGTTTGACAATAAACAAGGGAACCTCCACTATCCAGACTTTTCATTTTGACAAACAAATAAATGTTTTCAGAAAAGTACACATGCCAACTACATGTAATAGAAAACCCCAAATCAACACCAAATCCAGCGAGCGTGTGGTTACCGGGGTCCAACCAAGATGGGGTGCCTAACCAAACCGTTTAACAGTCATAAGTCAGAAAAAACCAAACAACCAATTTCCCGACGCCGGGTTTTAACACATTTGGATGCCTAGAGTAATGCCAAACCTGACCCCTCCTCTTCCTTGACTCTCCAATTGCTTTAATACCAAAGGGAGACGGCTCAGAAAATCAATTTCTCCAAACACCAATTTACTCCCACCCCGGTACTATTCCCTCTTCCCCTCCTTGCTCGTCTAGGCCTTTCTTCCCCCCCATTTTCCTTCTTCCCTTGGTCTTCAATTTTGGGGGGATAGCAACGTATAGCCTGAAAAGGTTTTGGGAAACATACAACAAACCAACCCCAATATTTTGTATTGGCCTCGTTTTTCTTTTTTTCATTCTAAATCCCCCCAGCTTGCCCCCACGACTACAGGGTGAATCCAGCCTAAAACTTGCACAACCCACATTTTTGATCTGCGATTGGATCCCTTTGGGAAAATTATTAAAATAATCCCCAAACCATCTGCTTGTCACTTCAAAATTTTTTCACCAACTACCCTTTGCCCAAAAATACAAAGAAATTCACGTTCCTTTAATCCTTTCGTTCCATAATGGCAATGGTAATCGGGGCCCCCATAACATGCGCCGCCGTCCTATGCTTGAATTTTTAATGGGGTTCTTCAATCATGGGTTCATCCCCGATAAACCAACCCAAACCCCCTTCCCCAAAATGGGGTCCTTTAACAAAAGGTACCGGGCATTTAGACCTCACTTCTCTCTTTCTTCTTTTATCCTCTTCCCCCTTTTTTCCTTCAGCTCCTCTCTCCCTTCTTTAGGATAGGTGGGTGGCGGGAAAGGTTAAACCCCAAGGTAAATTTTTTTAAGTCGTAACTTCCCATTACTTTTTCACCGCATTAATAACCCTTTTTAAATTTCATCTCAGGATGCACCTTTCGATTTCCTGCTTTCTTTTTTTGTTTTTCCTTTTTTTCCCTTGGGAGGAAGAGGTGGGGGAACAGTAGCCAAGGCGGGTTTTGGTGAAAGACAGACAACTTATTACTTACAAGTTTTTTATTGACTTTTTCTTATTTATTCTTTTATTTTTTCTTTAATTTTTTATTCTCCTCTTTTAATCCCTTTCCCCCCCCTCCTCCTTTGGGTGAGGGGTGGGGGGGGATACAGTATTGCCAACGCAAAGGTTTAGGTGAAAGTAAAGACTACTTCCCTACTTACCTCTTTATGTACATTAAAAATACTTTTCCTCTCACTATTCCCCCCCCATGCTCTCCCCCTCAAATGGTAAATTTCCCTCAAATCAAGGTTAAATTTATAACCAAGATAAATGGCAGGCATGTAATCCCTTCCCCTTCCTAGGCATGAAGTTACAACAATATGGGACCGGGGGATCCAGGTAAAATGGGTTTTAAGGGCCCAGCTGACGTCTCTCCCTCTACCCTTTTCCAACAGCCCTTCACCACATATTATTTTTTAAATAAAATAAATTTAATACAATCTTAAAAAATTACCATCCACTTTTCCTCCTATCTATTTTTTAAAATTAGCCGTGGGAAAAAAACCCCTTTTTTAATTAAAACTTTAAGGAACCTCTTAGCCAATTCCCCGTAGGACTTCAATGGTAATACTTAAATTAACTTCAAGATACCAACCCGGAGAACAATTGCTAGCAACGGCTAAGGTTAAAACGTCGACTCATTCAGGGAGTGAGGGCAGAAGCATATAAGAAAATCAAATCCTTAAGATTAATATTTATGGTGCCAAATTCTTATTTATAAGAATTTTCCCCAAAAAGAAGTAATTACCATGTAGCCCTTTGGCATTTACAAGGAAATCTAATGGGGTTTACAAGTTAACCTAAATTTTAAAGATAATTCCAATTAATTTAAAAATTACAAAAGAATAAAAAAATTTTTTATTGGCTTATCTATACGGTTATTTTGGATTATATACAAAAGAATGCAAAGAAAACCAGGGGAATTGACTGTGGGTTTGACCTAATTACAAAGCACGGCACAACACTACACAAGCCAGGATACGATGCCTTTCATCTCCATTCCTCTCCTTCGGAAACATTACCAATTGCGGGGGTTGGCTTTTCTACTCAACACTGCCTGTTAAATAAAAACAAGGTCAAATAGTACACTTTTTATTCCTCCCTAATTTAAGGAAAAATTTAATGGGGTCCCCGGCAGGACCGAAATTCAGCCCTCTCCCCCCTGCCCCCTGGGTCTCTTTTCTTTTCAAACATTTGGGGGCCTTTGGCTAAGGGGGGTAACAAGCCAACCCAGCAAAGTAACTGACCAAACCCCACCCGACCCTCCCCTACCTTTAATTTCCTCACACACCCCCTGAAAGCTAAGCCTGGCCCCCTACCCAGCCTTCCGTCGACTACCCCTCTCTAATGGAAAATCAACCCAGGACCTTCCGGTAAATGGTACAAGCCCACTATTATACTCACCGCTAATTCTCCTCCCCAACTCATCTCCTGTCTCCCCAAATTGGTGAAATCCCCCCCTTAATTAAACTGGCCAAAATTCTTTTCTAAAAAAGACTACGGAACCCGCCGGGATGATCCCGGGGGCCCCGCCTTCTATTGCTAATTAAAGCACCTTTTTTCCCCATATCCCTTGGGGATTCCCCAGGCCTTAATTCTCCAGAGGATAAGACCTCGTCAGTAGCCAGGAATTAATGTAAACCCCTTTCAACAGGTACAGCCAAATAAAGGTCTCATCATTAACTTTTGGATTAAACAAGTCTGAAAAAGCCAAAAGCGGGCTCCAAAGCTCAAGGATTGAAGTCAACCGATAAAGCATTGAACACCATCCTTTTTTCCCCTTCCATATTGATTTGATTTTGTCTATAATGCATGAAAAAAAGACACCCTTCTTTCAAATTTAAAAGATTCAAAGAAAATCAAACTCCACAGAAAAAACTTCCCTTTTCACCACATGTTATGTATTATGAAATGTTAATTTCTGGGAGCCAACAATAACATTGCCGCCCGTGCCTTGCTTTATCCTAAACTGTTGGGCTTATTACAAGGGGGGATCGAGATGAAAACAAACCCCATGCCATGTCGAAATGGTCCCTTTTCCAAGGTTAAGATAAGAAACTCTTTCCCCGGGCCCCCCTTTCCTCTCTCTTTCATGTTCTATTCCCCCCTTAATCCTCTTTGGAGGTGATAGGTGGAGGGAGACAGGTATGATGAGAAATTTTGGTTGAAGTTAAAGATACTTATTACTTAAACCTTATAATTGGGACCCTTTTTTTATATTCTGGAATGCTTTCCACGCTTCTCTCTCTCTCCTTAGTTTCCTTTTCCTCCCCTTTCCCCCTCTTGGGGGGAGTTGTGGGGGGGGGATCAGTATCAGACGCAAAGGTGGTTGAAATAAGACTACTTCCATTTCCTTTCCCCCTTATTTAGGGTCCTTTTTATACTCTACTTTTCCCCCCTCACCCTTTCCTCTCCTCCCCTCCCCCTCCCCCCCCCCCCCTCTTTGGGTTAAAGTTGGGGCGGGTACAGGGATGGCCCAGCCGGGAACAGCTTTGGTTTAAAACAGACCTCTTCCCACACTTAACCGCTTCAGTTAGGATCCCCTTACCTCACAACCCCCCCTCACTTTCCCCTCCCCAATTAGAAAATTCGCTCCCTAAAATCAATGGAAAACCCCACTAAACCAAAACATGGACGCATGAAAACCCCTTTACCACCCCCTATTTAACTAAACGCCTACGGCCAACAATAAATCAGGATCCAGGATTTCAAAAGATACATGGTTTTTAAAGATTAATGTAACCACCCTTTTCTCCTCACCTTTTTCCACACACGTTCCCCTTATTTTAAATTTTTTTTTAAATTATATAAAATATTTAATGATTACGTAATTTTTTATTCCAGGTTAACTTTTATTTTCCAGATTTTTAATCACATTAAAAAACTCTCCGAACCAGACCCGAGGGTACTTCTTTAGCGATTAAGGTCAGATACTGCAAAATGAACCAGTATAAACCTAAATAAAGGACACCAAAGCAAGCAGAACCTCAAGGCTTTAGGTTAAATGTCTATTTATTGCAGTAAAGAGAAAGCAAGAATTTTAGATTTCCAAGGAAAACATAAATTAGAATTTCCCCAAAATTTTTTTTATTTTTTCATCAAAAAGAAATTGGGTTAAAATATGGCAGCCACTATGGCCAACCTGGTGACACTAATGGTTACTTACAAAAAATTTTTCAGAATGAAAATTCCATTTATTTATATACAGGTAGGGAATGAATAATTTTTGGGCCATTTTTACAGGTTGTTTGATTCTCTACCCGGTTTTTGGGCCCCCCAAAACCCTTTTCCTTGGGTTGGGGTCCTTAATACAGATGGCCCCAAAATAGGCCGGAAACGTCTTTTCTCCCTCCTCCCCCCTTCGACAATGCCTTACTGGATTTTCATCTTCATCTACTGCACCTGCCCTTTCCCCTCCCATGGGCGGTGCTTACACTTTTCTCATTCCTCATAATGGGGAAATAAGAGTTTTGGGGGGATCCCGGGCCCGGACCAGTAAATTTCGAGGGACGCCCTTGCTCCCGGGGCCCGGGGTCTTTTCTTTTTCCCATTTTTCCTTTCCTCAATTCCCCCCACCCTCGCTAACTCGGACCCAAATCCCCAGTTAAAGCGCTACAGCTATAGCAACCCTTTTTTGGGAAAGCCAACCCAATTCCACTAATTTCCCGGCCAACCTTCAACCCCCTTCCATCCACTAACTTCCCCTCCTGGCCACCTCACCCGAATTAAGGTTCCCGAACAAACTAATTGACTGAAACCCGACTAAATTTCCCAAACACCTTTCCAGCCAAATCTAACTTGAAACCCTACGGTCTCCACCAAATGGTATTCCTCTTAGTTGGAAAACTGGTCTCAAGAATTTAAACTCAAAACCCCATTACTACCAAAAACCCCCAGTCACACCCCTGGTGACTTGGTTTTAGACTAACAGGAAAAACATTCCTAGGTTCTTACTGATACGGTTTCCTAATTTACCAGAGGAAACAAACCCAAACGTTAACCTAGTAGGATTATGTAAACATTACAAGGCTCATGCACATAAGGTATCATGCTACGTTATACTTTGGATTCCAAAAAAAGTTAAGAAAACAAACAAAAACTTGCACCGACACTAGATAAGAGAACAGGCCCAAAAGAATTCAAAAACCTATATTTTATTGATCTATAGTCCCAAGTTCCCAGGGTTTAATAGCAAAAAATTGAAAAAAACCCTACTCTTGCTTTCCCGGGAAATTTAACAGAACTAAGAAACCCCAAAAAGAAAAAATTCCAATTTTTTTTTATTAAAAATGTTTAGTGATTTTTTGCATGGTAATACTGGCCCAAAAACTAATGGCGGGAGTGGCTTCCTTTTCCTTTAAAACTGTTTGCTTCAACTACATGGGGGAAATGGTTACCCCCACCTGCCATTCCTTGACAACTGGGCCCCTTTTCCCAAGGTACGCCATATAGACACCTCCTCTCTTTTCTCCCTTAATCTTTCCCCCCTTTGTTTTCATTCCCCCCTCTCCTCCCTTTTTGGAGGTTATAAGTGGGGGCCAGGGTAGCCAAGAGGAAAGGGGGTTTGGCGACCTTCTTCTTTTTCACTTTATACCTTGGACTTTTATTTTCCATCTACCCATGGAGCTTATGCCTCTCTCCCCCTTCTCCCTATTAACCTTCCCCCTCACCCCCCGGGGGGGGGAAAAAACCCCCCCCGCCCAACCGGGGAAAAAAAACCCCCCTCACTAAAGGGCCTTTCCCCCACCTCCTTCCCCAACCCCCTTTTCCCCCCCACCCCCTTTCCCCCCCTCCCCCCCCCCTTTGGCCAGGGAAAAGGGGAAAACAAAAAGAGAAAACCCAAAAATTTTAAAAAAATTAAAAAAAATACCCCCTTTTTTACCCCTTTTTTCCCCCCCTTTTTTCAGCCCCCCGCCCCAAAGGGGGGTTTTTTAAAAAGGGGGTGAAATTTTGGGTTAAAAAAATTTATTTAAAAACAAAATTAAGCCCCCCGGTTTTCCCCCAGCCCAAAAATTTAAAATTTAAAAAAAGTTTTAAAAAAAATTTAAGTAAACCCCCCCGCCCCCGCCACAAAAATTTTTTAAAAAAATTAAAAAATTTTTAAAAAAAAATTTTTCCTTTCCAAAAAAAAATAAAAACCCCAAAAAATTGCATAAAAAACAAAAACCATTTAAAAAAAAAAAAAAACCAAAAATTTTCGGATTATAAATTAAAAAAAATTAAAAAAACCCCAAAAAACCGGGTTTTTTTCCACTTTTTTAAAATTTTTTTGGGTAAGGGGGGGGAAAAAATTTCCATTTTTTTAAAAGGGGTTTTGGTTTTTTTTAAAAGGGGAAAAAATTTCGGGACCACACGCCGGGGACTGATCGACCACCGGTGGCCTGCCTCGTGGTGAGGGTGTCTAGAGCTTAAAAGGCAGAAACGCCCAATGATCCTGAGGTGCATTACTGATGATGTGTCCTGAAATTCTCCAGAGGATAACAGACCAATCGTATTGCCTAGCCAGGAATTCAATGTAAACATTACAACAAGGCTCACAGCCCAACATAAGGCTAGTCATGGCATACGATTATACTTTTGGATTAAAGACAAAGTCTAAAGAATAACAAAGCAAAACAGCTGACTACCAGACGACTACAAGAATAAGAGTCAACAGACTAAAAGACAATTGCAACAACCATCATATTTGTGCATCTATAGCCCTTGCAGGTTGGATCCCTGTGGGTCTATATATGCAGAAATAATGGCAAAGCAAAACAGCAATCTGCTTGTCAACTTCAGAAGAAGATTCACAAAGACAACTACAGAAACTACAAAAAACAAAGAAAATTCACATGTTCTCTTTTCATCCTACAGTGTCTAGTGATATTGGCAAATGGTACATAGCTGGGGGAGCCAACAACTAACATGCGCCGGCCAGTGCCTTGCCTTTGACTCTCTACCAACTGTGTGGTTGCTTCAACTACATGGGGGGGGTCATCGAGATAGAATAACCAAACCCTAACCTGCCAGTGCCCTCGGACAACTGGGCTCCCTTTACGCCAAGGTACCGCCATATAGACACTCTCTCTCTCTCTCGCTCTCTCTCTCTCTCTCTCTCTCTCCCTTTGTTTCCTCTCTCCCCCCCTCTCCTCCCTCTCTTTGGGAGGTGAGTAGGTGGGGGGGCGAGACAGGTATGCCCAGACCGGCAAAGGTTTTGGTTGAAAGTACAGACCTACTTCCCATTACTTACACCTGCTTATACTTAGGACCCTTTTATTTCATCTCATCTACCCATGGATGCTTACCTCGCCTCTCTCTCTCTCTCTCTCTCTCTCTCCCTTTGTTTCCTCTCTCCCTCCCTCTCCTCCCTCTCTTTGGGAGGTGAGTAGGTGGGGGGGCGAGACAGGTATGCCCAGACCGGCAAAGGTTTTGGTTGAAAGTACAGACCTACTTCCCATTACTTACACCTGCTTATGTATTAGGATCCTTTTTCTTCACTCTCACTATTCTCTCTCCCCCCTCATTTTCTCTCTCTCTCTCTCTCCTCTCTCCCCTCTCTCTTTTTCCTCTCTCCCCCCCTCCCCTCCCTCTCTTTGGGTGGTGAGTAGGTGGGGGGGCGATACAGGTATGCCCAGACCGGCAAAGGTTTTGGTTGAAAGTACAGACCTACTTCCCACTACTTACACCTGCTTATGTATTAGGATCCTTTTTCTTCACTCTCACTATTCTCTCCCCTCTCATGCTCTCTCCCCTTCTTCCCCGAATTGGATGAAGATTCGCTCCCTCAAATCAATGGATTGAACTTGTACTGTATACCAAGAATAATATGGACAGGCATGATAATCCCCCTTTCACCCACTTCCTATTGGAACATGAACGCCTACTGGGACCAACAATGATGACCGGAGGGATCCAGGATTCAAAACACTGTCTTCAAGGGATTCTGAAGCTGAACCTGCCTCTTTTTCTTCCCTCTACAGCTCTTTTTCCCACAGCCACATTCACCACATTATTATATTTTATTATATATTATATATAATATATATTTACATGATTACTAATTTTATTACCATTCCTACTTTTCTTATTATTATTATTCTCATGATTTTATTAGTTCAGCAGTGGAAAACACTCCTGTTTTAACTTGTAGTAGCTCTGGAGTGATACCCTCTTTAGCCGATAGGGGGCAGTAGTGACTTGCTAATGGTAATGACTAGTAGTAAATCCTATCATAGAGTGAGCCAAGCACGGAGCAAGCATGGTAGCACTTAGCAACAGGACCTTTAAGGATTAAAACTG
This sequence comes from Hoplostethus atlanticus, assembly GCA_034670405.1. Lineage (NCBI taxonomy): Eukaryota > Metazoa > Chordata > Actinopteri > Trachichthyiformes > Trachichthyidae > Hoplostethus > Hoplostethus atlanticus. The sequence continues at coordinate 17,169 of JAXDDX010000537.1, forward strand.
CTCCGTGATTTCATTGGCAGGTAAGGAGAAGTGCAGAAGCACTATATGTAATCCTATGGTAATCTTATTGATCTTATATTGATTTGGATTGCCAAATTGTTAGTTTATAAGAATATCTATATCGAAAAAGAAGTTAGTTAACCTATGCTAGCCTCTATGGTGTTTTAAACATGGCGGACATGCTAATGTCATGACTTAGCGAGTAGAGCCTGATCTTAAATATTCCCATTTAATGTATAGTTATAGGGATAGAATATAATAGAATAATAGACCTGGTGGCTGATATAGAAGTTTTTTATTACATTGCTGGACACGCCACTACAAGGCCGAAGACACGGATGGCTCTGCATCTCTCCATTCCTCCTCCCTTCGGATCAGATGACCATTGACTGGGATGTTTGGACTCTTCATCTACTGCAACACTGCCATGTCTACTACAAAACCATAAGGTCAAGTAGCTACACCTTTTTTCATTCCTCAATAATGGGTAAGTATATAGAGTTTAAGTGGGGATCCCTTGGTGCTGGACCAGTAGAAGTTCGAGGGGGACGCCTCTCCGCTGGCCCGGGCCTGGGGATCTCTTTTCTTTTTGCAAACATTTAGGGATGACCTTTGACCTACAGGGATATGGTAACACAGCCAACCACAGCTAACAAGCTAAGCCTGGACCAAACCTCAACCCAGACCTTAACCAGCCGACTACAGCTAATCAGCTAACCCTGGACACAGCCAACCACAGCTAACAAGCTAAGCCTGGACCAAACCTCAACCCAGACCTTAACCAGTCGACTACAGCTAATCAGCTAACCCTGGACCAAACCTCAACCCAGACCTTAACCGGTCGACCATGGCTAACAAGCCACTATTATAGACTGACACCAGAGCTAATGTGCTAAACACCTGCCAGCCAACTCACTCTAGGACCTGTACGGTCTCCAAATATGGTGAATAACCTCTAAATGTGAGAACTGGCTCTAAGAATAATCATATTCTCCAAAACACCAATTGACTACGGGACACACGCCGGGGACTGATCGACCACCGGTGGCCTGCCTCGTGGTGAGGGTGTCTAGAGCTTAAAAGGCAGAAACGCCCAATGATCCTGAGGTGCATTACTGATGATGTGTCCTGAAATTCTCCAGAGGATAACAGACCAATCGTATTGCCTAGCCAGGAATTCAATGTAAACATTACAACAAGGCTCACAGCCCAACATAAGGCTAGTCATGGCATACGATTATACTTTTGGATTAAAGACAAAGTCTAAAGAATAACAAAGCAAAACAGCTGACTACCAGACGACTACAAGAATAAGAGTCAACAGACTAAAAGACAATTGCAACAACCATCATATTTGTGCATCTATAGCCCTTGCAGGTTGGATCCCTGTGGGTCTATATATGCAGAAATAATGGCAAAGCAAAACAGCAATCTGCTTGTCAACTTCAGAAGAAGATTCACAAAGACAACTACAGAAACTACAAAAAACAAAGAAAATTCACATGTTCTCTTTTCATCCTACAGTGTCTAGTGATATTGGCAAATGGTACATAGCTGGGGGAGCCAACAACTAACATGCGCCGGCCAGTGCCTTGCCTTTGACTCTCTACCAACTGTGTGGTTGCTTCAACTACATGGGGGGGGTCATCGAGATAGAATAACCAAACCCTAACCTGCCAGTGCCCTCGGACAACTGGGCTCCCTTTACGCCAAGGTACCGCCATATAGACACTCTCTCTCTCTCTCGCTCTCTCTCTCTCTCTCTCTCTCTCTCCCTTTGTTTCCTCTCTCCCCCCCTCTCCTCCCTCTCTTTGGGAGGTGAGTAGGTGGGGGGGCGAGACAGGTATGCCCAGACCGGCAAAGGTTTTGGTTGAAAGTACAGACCTACTTCCCATTACTTACACCTGCTTATACTTAGGACCCTTTTATTTCATCTCATCTACCCATGGATGCTTACCTCGCCTCTCTCTCTCTCTCTCTCTCTCTCCCTTTGTTTCCTCTCTCCCTCCCTCTCCTCCCTCTCTTTGGGAGGTGAGTAGGTGGGGGGGCGAGACAGGTATGCCCAGACCGGCAAAGGTTTTGGTTGAAAGTACAGACCTACTTCCCATTACTTACACCTGCTTATGTATTAGGATCCTTTTTCTTCACTCTCACTATTCTCTCTCCCCCCTCATTTTCTCTCTCTCTCTCTCTCCTCTCTCCCCTCTCTCTTTTTCCTCTCTCCCCCCCTCCCCTCCCTCTCTTTGGGTGGTGAGTAGGTGGGGGGGCGATACAGGTATGCCCAGACCGGCAAAGGTTTTGGTTGAAAGTACAGACCTACTTCCCACTACTTACACCTGCTTATGTATTAGGATCCTTTTTCTTCACTCTCACTATTCTCTCCCCTCTCATGCTCTCTCCCCTTCTTCCCCGAATTGGATGAAGATTCGCTCCCTCAAATCAATGGATTGAACTTGTACTGTATACCAAGAATAATATGGACAGGCATGATAATCCCCCTTTCACCCACTTCCTATTGGAACATGAACGCCTACTGGGACCAACAATGATGACCGGAGGGATCCAGGATTCAAAACACTGTCTTCAAGGGATTCTGAAGCTGAACCTGCCTCTTTTTCTTCCCTCTACAGCTCTTTTTCCCACAGCCACATTCACCACATTATTATATTTTATTATATATTATATATAATATATATTTACATGATTACTAATTTTATTACCATTCCTACTTTTCTTATTATTATTATTCTCATGATTTTATTAGTTCAGCAGTGGAAAACACTCCTGTTTTAACTTGTAGTAGCTCTGGAGTGATACCCTCTTTAGCCGATAGGGGGCAGTAGTGACTTGCTAATGGTAATGACTAGTAGTAAATCCTATCATAGAGTGAGCCAAGCACGGAGCAAGCATGGTAGCACTTAGCAACAGGACCTTTAAGGATTAAAACTGCTCCGTGATTTCATTGGCAGGTAAGGAGAAGTGCAGAAGCACTATATGTAATCCTATGGTAATCTTATTGATCTTATATTGATTTGGATTGCCAAATTGTTAGTTTATAAGAATATCTATATCGAAAAAGAAGTTAGTTAACCTATGCTAGCCTCTATGGTGTTTTAAACATGGCGGACATGCTAATGTCATGACTTAGCGAGTAGAGCCTGATCTTAAATATTCCCATTTAATGTATAGTTATAGGGATAGAATATAATAGAATAATAGACCTGGTGGCTGATATAGAAGTTTTTTATTACATTGCTGGACACGCCACTACAAGGCCGAAGACACGGATGGCTCTGCATCTCTCCATTCCTCCTCCCTTCGGATCAGATGACCATTGACTGGGATGTTTGGACTCTTCATCTACTGCAACACTGCCATGTCTACTACAAAACCATAAGGTCAAGTAGCTACACCTTTTTTCATTCCTCAATAATGGGTAAGTATATAGAGTTTAAGTGGGGATCCCTTGGTGCTGGACCAGTAGAAGTTCGAGGGGGACGCCTCTCCGCTGGCCCGGGCCTGGGGATCTCTTTTCTTTTTGCAAACATTTAGGGATGACCTTTGACCTACAGGGATATGGTAACACAGCCAACCACAGCTAACAAGCTAAGCCTGGACCAAACCTCAACCCAGACCTTAACCAGCCGACTACAGCTAATCAGCTAACCCTGGACACAGCCAACCACAGCTAACAAGCTAAGCCTGGACCAAACCTCAACCCAGACCTTAACCAGTCGACTACAGCTAATCAGCTAACCCTGGACCAAACCTCAACCCAGACCTTAACCGGTCGACCATGGCTAACAAGCCACTATTATAGACTGACACCAGAGCTAATGTGCTAAACACCTGCCAGCCAACTCACTCTAGGACCTGTACGGTCTCCAAATATGGTGAATAACCTCTAAATGTGAGAACTGGCTCTAAGAATAATCATATTCTCCAAAACACCAATTGACTACGGGACACACGCCGGGGACTGATCGACCACCGGTGGCCTGCCTCGTGGTGAGGGTGTCTAGAGCTTAAAAGGCAGAAACGCCCAATGATCCTGAGGTGCATTACTGATGATGTGTCCTGAAATTCTCCAGAGGATAACAGACCAATCGTATTGCCTAGCCAGGAATTCAATGTAAACATTACAACAAGGCTCACAGCCCAACATAAGGCTAGTCATGGCATACGATTATACTTTTGGATTAAAGACAAAGTCTAAAGAATAACAAAGCAAAACAGCTGACTACCAGACGACTACAAGAATAAGAGTCAACAGACTAAAAGACAATTGCAACAACCATCATATTTGTGCATCTATAGCCCTTGCAGGTTGGATCCCTGTGGGTCTATATATGCAGAAATAATGGCAAAGCAAAACAGCAATCTGCTTGTCAACTTCAGAAGAAGATTCACAAAGACAACTACAGAAACTACAAAAAACAAAGAAAATTCACATGTTCTCTTTTCATCCTACAGTGTCTAGTGATATTGGCAAATGGTACATAGCTGGGGGAGCCAACAACTAACATGCGCCGGCCAGTGCCTTGCCTTTGACTCTCTACCAACTGTGTGGTTGCTTCAACTACATGGGGGGGGTCATCGAGATAGAATAACCAAACCCTAACCTGCCAGTGCCCTCGGACAACTGGGCTCCCTTTACGCCAAGGTACCGCCATATAGACACTCTCTCTCTCTCTCGCTCTCTCTCTCTCTCTCTCTCTCCCTTTGTTTCCTCTCTCCCCCCCTCTCCTCCCTCTCTTTGGGAGGTGAGTAGGTGGGGGGGCGAGACAGGTATGCCCAGACCGGCAAAGGTTTTGGTTGAAAGTACAGACCTACTTCCCATTACTTACACCTGCTTATACTTAGGACCCTTTTATTTCATCTCATCTACCCATGGATGCTTACCTCGCCTCTCTCTCTCTCTCTCTCTCTCTCTCCCTTTGTTTCCTCTCTCCCTCCCTCTCCTCCCTCTCTTTGGGAGGTGAGTAGGTGGGGGGGCGAGACAGGTATGCCCAGACCGGCAAAGGTTTTGGTTGAAAGTACAGACCTACTTCCCATTACTTACACCTGCTTATGTATTAGGATCCTTTTTCTTCACTCTCACTATTCTCTCTCCCCCCTCATTTTCTCTCTCTCTCTCTCTCCTCTCTCCCCTCTCTCTTTTTCCTCTCTCCCCCCCTCCCCTCCCTCTCTTTGGGTGGTGAGTAGGTGGGGGGGCGATACAGGTATGCCCAGACCGGCAAAGGTTTTGGTTGAAAGTACAGACCTACTTCCCACTACTTACACCTGCTTATGTATTAGGATCCTTTTTCTTCACTCTCACTATTCTCTCCCCTCTCATGCTCTCTCCCCTTCTTCCCCGAATTGGATGAAGATTCGCTCCCTCAAATCAATGGATTGAACTTGTACTGTATACCAAGAATAATATGGACAGGCATGATAATCCCCCTTTCACCCACTTCCTATTGGAACATGAACGCCTACTGGGACCAACAATGATGACCGGAGGGATCCAGGATTCAAAACACTGTCTTCAAGGGATTCTGAAGCTGAACCTGCCTCTTTTTCTTCCCTCTACAGCTCTTTTTCCCACAGCCACATTCACCACATTATTATATTTTATTATATATTATATATAATATATATTTACATGATTACTAATTTTATTACCATTCCTACTTTTCTTATTATTATTATTCTCATGATTTTATTAGTTCAGCAGTGGAAAACACTCCTGTTTTAACTTGTAGTAGCTCTGGAGTGATACCCTCTTTAGCCGATAGGGGGCAGTAGTGACTTGCTAATGGTAATGACTAGTAGTAAATCCTATCATAGAGTGAGCCAAGCACGGAGCAAGCATGGTAGCACTTAGCAACAGGACCTTTAAGGATTAAAACTGCTCCGTGATTTCATTGGCAGGTAAGGAGAAGTGCAGAAGCACTATATGTAATCCTATGGTAATCTTATTGATCTTATATTGATTTGGATTGCCAAATTGTTAGTTTATAAGAATATCTATATCGAAAAAGAAGTTAGTTAACCTATGCTAGCCTCTATGGTGTTTTAAACATGGCGGACATGCTAATGTCATGACTTAGCGAGTAGAGCCTGATCTTAAATATTCCCATTTAATGTATAGTTATAGGGATAGAATATAATAGAATAATAGACCTGGTGGCTGATATAGAAGTTTTTTATTACATTGCTGGACACGCCACTACAAGGCCGAAGACACGGATGGCTCTGCATCTCTCCATTCCTCCTCCCTTCGGATCAGATGACCATTGACTGGGATGTTTGGACTCTTCATCTACTGCAACACTGCCATGTCTACTACAAAACCATAAGGTCAAGTAGCTACACCTTTTTTCATTCCTCAATAATGGGTAAGTATATAGAGTTTAAGTGGGGATCCCTTGGTGCTGGACCAGTAGAAGTTCGAGGGGGACGCCTCTCCGCTGGCCCGGGCCTGGGGATCTCTTTTCTTTTTGCAAACATTTAGGGATGACCTTTGACCTACAGGGATATGGTAACACAGCCAACCACAGCTAACAAGCTAAGCCTGGACCAAACCTCAACCCAGACCTTAACCAGCCGACTACAGCTAATCAGCTAACCCTGGACACAGCCAACCACAGCTAACAAGCTAAGCCTGGACCAAACCTCAACCCAGACCTTAACCAGTCGACTACAGCTAATCAGCTAACCCTGGACCAAACCTCAACCCAGACCTTAACCGGTCGACCATGGCTAACAAGCCACTATTATAGACTGACACCAGAGCTAATGTGCTAAACACCTGCCAGCCAACTCACTCTAGGACCTGTACGGTCTCCAAATATGGTGAATAACCTCTAAATGTGAGAACTGGCTCTAAGAATAATCATATTCTCCAAAACACCAATTGACTACGGGACACACGCCGGGGACTGATCGACCACCGGTGGCCTGCCTCGTGGTGAGGGTGTCTAGAGCTTAAAAGGCAGAAACGCCCAATGATCCTGAGGTGCATTACTGATGAGGTGTCCTGAAATTCTCCAGAGGATAACAGACCAATCGTATTGCCTAGCCAGGAATTCAATGTAAACATTACAACAAGGCTCACAGCCCAACATAAGGCTAGTCATGGCATACGATTATACTTTTGGATTAAAGACAAAGTCTAAAGAATAACAAAGCAAAACAGCTGACTACCAGACGACCTACAAGAATAAGAGTCAACAGACTAAAAGACAATTGCAACAACCATCATATTTGTGCATCTATAGCCCTTGCAGGTTGGATCCCTGTGGGTCTATATATGCAGAAATAATGGCAAAGCAAAACAGCAATCTGCTTGTCAACTTCAGAAGAAGATTCACAAAGACAACTACAGAAACTACAAAAAACAAAGAAAATTCACATGTTCTCTTTTCATCCTACAGTGTCTAGTGATATTGGCAAATGGTACATAGCTGGGGGAGCCAACAACTAACATGCGCCGGCCAGTGCCTTGCCTTTGACTCTCTACCAACTGTGTGGTTGCTTCAACTACATGGGGGGGGTCATCGAGATAGAATAACCAAACCCTAACCTGCCAGTGCCCTCGGACAACTGGGCTCCCTTTACGCCAAGGTACCGCCATATAGACACTCTCTCTCTCTCTCTCGCTCTCTCTCTCTCTCTCTCTCTCTCCCTTTGTTTCCTCTCTCCCCCCCTCTCCTCCCTCTCTTTGGGAGGTGAGTAGGTGGGGGGGCGAGACAGGTATGCCCAGACCGGCAAAGGTTTTGGTTGAAAGTACAGACCTACTTCCCATTACTTACACCTGCTTATACTTAGGACCCTTTTATTTCATCTCATCTACCCATGGATGCTTACCTCGCCTCTCTCTCTCTCTCTCTCTCTCTCTCCCTTTGTTTCCTCTCTCCCTCCCTCTCCTCCCTCTCTTTGGGAGGTGAGTAGGTGGGGGGGCGAGACAGGTATGCCCAGACCGGCAAAGGTTTTGGTTGAAAGTACAGACCTACTTCCCATTACTTACACCTGCTTATGTATTAGGATCCTTTTTCTTCACTCTCACTATTCTCTCTCCCCCCTCATTTTCTCTCTCTCTCTCTCTCCTCTCTCCCCTCTCTCTTTTTCCTCTCTCCCCCCCTCCCCTCCCTCTCTTTGGGTGGTGAGTAGGTGGGGGGGCGATACAGGTATGCCCAGACCGGCAAAGGTTTTGGTTGAAAGTACAGACCTACTTCCCACTACTTACACCTGCTTATGTATTAGGATCCTTTTTCTTCACTCTCACTATTCTCTCCCCTCTCATGCTCTCTCCCCTTCTTCCCCGAATTGGATGAAGATTCGCTCCCTCAAATCAACGGATTGAACTTGTACTGTATACCAAGAATAATATGGACAGGCATGATAATCCCCCTTTCACCCACTTCCTATTGGAACATGAACGCCTACTGGGACCAACAATGATGACCGGAGGGATCCAGGATTCAAAACACTGTTTCAAGGATTTGAAGCTGATACCACCTCTTTTTCTACCCTCACTCTTAATTTTAACAGCCACTTACCATTATTAATTTTTATAATTATATTAAATACATATTTCAGATTACTAATATTACCATTCCTACTTTTCTTCTCTATATTCATGAAATTTATTTGTTAACATGGTCCGTTTAACCCAGTAGTCGGGATACCCAGCCTAGGTGGAGTATTGGGTTCTAAAATTTAAAGACATAGTAAATCCCATCATAGTGAAGAAAGAGGAGCAACAAATTTCCTTAAAGTACTTTTGATTAAAATTCTTCGTAACTCATGCATAAAGAGTCAGAACACTTTTAATTAGGTAACTTATTGATTTTTAATTTTATTTTGGATTGCCAAATTGAATTTTAAAAATTTTTCATCAAAAGAAATTTAGAATACTAGCCTCTAGGCGATTTAACAGGTAGACATGCTAATGGAATGACCTTTCAAGTATAAACCCCTGATTTAGAATGAATAAACCCATTAAATATAAATTTCAGGGATAATAGAAAGAATATTAAATGGCTGAATTTAACCCGGGTTTTATTACGGACTACAGGGGAAGCCCCCGGGGACAACAACCAGGAACTTTGACTGTTGTTTGGATCCTTACCTTTTATTTCAGACTGGCCACATAATCAAAAAAGCCAGGAAACGGGGCTCTGCATCTTCCATTCCCCCTTGGATAGTACATGCTGAGGATTTGGGATTCTTCATCTATGCAACACTGTGTTCTAACAAGGAATAGACAATTTTTCATTCCTCAAATTTAAAGGGGAAAATAAAAGAAAATTAAGTGGAAATCCTTGGTGCTGGACATAAAGTTGAGGGGTCTGCTGGCCGGCCGGGAACCTTTCTTTGCAAACATTAGGATGACCTTTTGACCTAGGGATTATTTGGACCAGCAACCCAGCCTTACAAGCAAACTGGACCCAAACAAACCCCGACCTTTCCAGCGAAAGCTTAAAAGCTAACCATGACACAACCAACCCCATACACTACCTGGACCAAATACCAGACCTACATGGGGCCCCACAATCACTAACCTGGACCACCTCAACCAGACCTTAACCGGTTAAGGGTACTTTTGATTCCCAATAAGGCTAACCCCCCAAGTTTCCAAATGGAATCCCCTTTTTCCCTTTTTTTTTCCCCCCTCCCCCCGGGGGGGGGGGTTTTGGGGGAAAAAAGAGACCTTTACAAATTTTTCCCACCACTACAAGCCCAAACTTCCCCTTCCCCCCCTTTCCCCTGGGAAAAAAAGGGAAACCAAACCAACCCTTTTACGACTACCAAAAAGCAAAACTTTCACCCTTTCTCCCTTTTCCCTTTTTCCCTTTTCCCCCCCTTTTAAATAAGGCAAGGCCCCAAAAAAAAAACCTTATTAATTCCCAAATTTCTTTCCAAAAACCCCCCGCCCCCCGGTTTCCACACGGGTTGTTATTTAAGGGTAAGAGGAAAACCCTTACCCATGAAATGGGTCCTTCCAGGGCCCAAAACCTCTTCCCCGTTCTTTTCCCTTTCCGCCCCCCCTTTTTTTAATTTTTTAAATAAAACCCCTTTTTTAATCAAATTTTCCAAACAATTTTAACGTAAAGACCTTAAATTTTTGGATTATTTCCTTTTTCCCCTTGGTTTCCCTTCTGTCCTTTTAATTGGGGGGAAAACCCTAAAAAAAAAAAATTTCCAATTTTTTAAATTAAAATTTTCCCATTCTTCCCCCCAAAACCCTTCCCTTTATTTTTTTTTTAAAAATTTTGGGGTTATAGGTGGGAAAATAAAAAGGGGGACAACCCCCTTAAAGGTTGGATCTTCTCCCCACTTTCCCCTTCCCCTTTCCCCTTTTTTCCCCCTCCCTGCTTGGAGGGTTTGGGACACAGCCCCCAATTTTTAATCCTAAAATTAAAGGGCCTTTTCCCTACCAGGGCCCCGGGCCCCTTCCCTTTTTTCCTTTTTTCCCCCTTTCCCCAATATTTAAAAAGAAAAATTTGTAATACAAACCATCTTCCTTTTATAAGATTTTAATCACAAATCCTTTCCCCTACCCCCTCTTCCCCCCTTTTTTCCCCCCCCCTTTCCTTTGGGAAAAGGGGGAAAAAATTAAAACCCAAATTTTAAAAAATAAAAACCCTTTTTTTGAGGATCCTTTTTTTTTAAAAAAATTTACCCTCATGGGTTTTAATTCTTTCCCAATATTCCCTTTTAAAAAATTTAAATGAGGAAAAAAAATATTTGGCGAATATTTAAAACCCACTCAAGAAAAGAAGACAAAAATTGACCGGGGTCTTAACCCCTTGGCCTTTAAAGGGAAAAGGAAACCCTTCTTCCTCAAAATTTTCCAAGAATTAAACCCAAAAATATTTTTTTTCAGTCTAATTTTTCATTCTTAAAAATAAATAGGGGACCCTTGTTTACCTAAGTCGGGGCCCTTTGGGGCCGGGAAAACTTTTTAAAAAAGGGCCTTAGCAAGGGGGTAACACCCATCCGTCCGCCTTTTCCCTTAAACTCCCCCTCCCCCCGGGGAAAGCCACACTACACCCTGGAACGTAAAAATTACCATGATGTAAAATTTCACCTTCTCTCCCCCCCCCCCCCCCCCCCCCCCCCCCCCCCCCCCCCCCCCCCCCCCCCCCCCCCCCCCCCCCCCCCCCCCCCCTGGCAACTAACCCCTTTTAAATTAAGAAACCCCAAAAAAAAAATTTAAAATGTGCTTAAAACAACCTCCGAAACCCCCACTCCTGGAAACCGGTTTAACCCGGGCTCCGGGGCAGTAGTGACTTGCTAATGGTAATGACTAGTAGTAAATCCTATCATAGAGTGAGCCAAGCACGGAGCAAGCATGGTAGCACTTAGCAACAGGACCTTTAAGGATTAAAACTGCTCCGTGATTTCATTGGCAGGTAAGGAGAAGTGCAGAAGCACTATATGTAATCCTATGGTAATCTTATTGATCTTATATTGATTTGGATTGCCAAATTGTTAGTTTATAAGAATATCTATATCGAAAAAGAAGTTAGTTAACCTATGCTAGCCTCTATGGTGTTTTAAACATGGCGGACATGCTAATGTCATGACTTAGCGAGTAGAGCCTGATCTTAAATATTCCCATTTAATGTATAGTTATAGGGATAGAATATAATAGAATAATAGACCTGGTGGCTGATATAGAAGTTTTTTATTACATTGCTGGACACGCCACTACAAGGCCGAAGACACGGATGGCTCTGCATCTCTCCATTCCTCCTCCCTTCGGATCAGATGACCATTGACTGGGATGTTTGGACTCTTCATCTACTGCAACACTGCCATGTCTACTACAAAACCATAAGGTCAAGTAGCTACACCTTTTTTCATTCCTCAATAATGGGTAAGTATATAGAGTTTAAGTGGGGATCCCTTGGTGCTGGACCAGTAGAAGTTCGAGGGGGACGCCTCTCCGCTGGCCCGGGCCTGGGGATCTCTTTTCTTTTTGCAAACATTTAGGGATGACCTTTGACCTACAGGGATATGGTAACACAGCCAACCACAGCTAACAAGCTAAGCCTGGACCAAACCTCAACCCAGACCTTAACCAGCCGACTACAGCTAATCAGCTAACCCTGGACACAGCCAACCACAGCTAACAAGCTAAGCCTGGACCAAACCTCAACCCAGACCTTAACCAGTCGACTACAGCTAATCAGCTAACCCTGGACCAAACCTCAACCCAGACCTTAACCGGTCGACCATGGCTAACAAGCCACTATTATAGACTGACACCAGAGCTAATGTGCTAAACACCTGCCAGCCAACTCACTCTAGGACCTGTACGGTCTCCAAATATGGTGAATAACCTCTAAATGTGAGAACTGGCTCTAAGAATAATCATATTCTCCAAAACACCAATTGACTACGGGACACACGCCGGGGACTGATCGACCACCGGTGGCCTGCCTCGTGGTGAGGGTGTCTAGAGCTTAAAAGGCAGAAACGCCCAATGATCCTGAGGTGCATTACTGATGATGTGTCCTGAAATTCTCCAGAGGATAACAGACCAATCGTATTGCCTAGCCAGGAATTCAATGTAAACATTACAACAAGGCTCACAGCCCAACATAAGGCTAGTCATGGCATACGATTATACTTTTGGATTAAAGACAAAGTCTAAAGAATAACAAAGCAAAACAGCTGACTACCAGACGACCACAAGAATAAGAGTCAACAGACTAAAAGACAATTGCAACAACCATCATATTTGTGCATCTATAGCCCTTGCAGGTTGGATCCCTGTGGGTCTATATATGCAGAAATAATGGCAAAGCAAAACAGCAATCTGCTTGTCAACTTCAGAAGAAGATTCACAAAGACAACTACAGAAACTACAAAAAACAAAGAAAATTCACATGTTCTCTTTTCATCCTACAGTGTCTAGTGATATTGGCAAATGGTACATAGCTGGGGGAGCCAACAACTAACATGCGCCGGCCAGTGCCTTGCCTTTGACTCTCTACCAACTGTGTGGTTGCTTCAACTACATGGGGGGGGTCATCGAGATAGAATAACCAAACCCTAACCCTAACCCTAACCCTAACCCTAACCCTAACCCTAACCCCTAACCCTAACCCTAACCCTAACCCTAACCCTAACCCTAACCCTAACCCTAACCCTAACCCTAACCCTAACCCTAACCCTAACCCATTCATCACTACATACTCCACCTTAAGCACAATTATAAATAAAAAAGTTAAAAATAATTTTGAAGATATGTCACATGATTTAGAATTGCTACATGATTACAAAATAATTTCGGCCTATAGAAAAAACAAAAATTTAAAAGACTATTTAGTCAGATCTAAACTTAAGGCTCTTCAAATTTTAAAACCCAAGCCCATTTGGGAATTTTTTAAGCACCAATCATGGGTACGCAATATTAATAACAAGCAAATATTTAAAACCCAAGGAGGATTCACTCCGCATTCAGCAAATTGTATTTATTTAATTAAATGTACTAAATGTCATAAACAATATGTCGGGGAGACAGGGAATTCTATTTCGACTAGAATGGTCCAACATCGCTACAATGTCAGACAGAAAAAAGAGACAAACAGACACATAGTTAAACATTTTATTAAACACGATTGGCGTTGTATGACAGTTATGGGACTAGAAAAAAACCGTTATTGGACGACAACACAAAGAAGAAACATTGAACGAAAATGGATCCGTAATTTGGGCACAGTATTCCCTTGGGGCCTGAACGAAGGGTGGGCCTCCACTTAGGTGGTGTGGGGCGATGGCCAGTGCAAAGTCCTCTTCTCTGGTCATAAAGACCGGAGAATAGGTTTCTATTTTTTATACCTAACCCTAACCCTAACCCTAAACCCTGACATCCCCACACAGCCCGGACTTTCCATCCCACCCCGATATCATCCCCCCCCCCCCTCCCACCCTTTCCCCTCCCCCTCCCATCCCACCCCGTACGCCCTGTGTCCAGTCCACACAGCCCAGGTCTTCTCCTCCTCCTCCCATCCCACCTCGGACATCTCCCACCCAGACGAGGTTGGAGCAACCTGCACCACAACCAATGGCTACACAGACCACAGCCACCGTGATGGACCGGAGGGGAGACTGGTCTCCTTTCCTGGAGGGATTAGACATCATCCCCCAAACACCTGTTCAACAAGAGCCCCCCAAAGACCAGAGGCCCCAACGCACTCCGGCAAGTAGACGTGCATCCACAACCACAACAGCAAATCCTTGTGTGGCTGATGTTGCTATCTTGGACTTGTCCATAGAGGAAGTTGATGCACTGATGGGGAATCTCCCCAATCCCCCCAACTCACCGCCAACATTGATCCAACCCACGAGACCAATGGCGGCTCTGACCCCTCGGGGGGTCTCGAAGTTGAGGTCGGCTGTCCAGAGCCGTTTAAGCAGCAGCGGCACTCCAGGGAAAGCCGCTGGCTCCGCCCCCACAACACGCTGTCTGACTCCAACGCGGAGGGCCACCAGACACCTCAATACAGTGAGGAAGATGCAGGACTGGGCCCTGGGCGTGGGTAAGAAATGGCTAATCATAGGGGACTCCAATGTCTCCAGGTTTCCACCTTTCACTGTGTCGGACTTGCAGATGGACAGCTACCCTGGTGCCACGTTCCGGCATGCTGAGGCCATCATTGCCAAGGCCACCACCTCCACTACAGTAGAGAAGGTGATCCTGTCCTTCGGCATCAACAACAGGGCCCAGGATGTTAAGCAGACCACAATAAAACAGATGCAGAGGGCCATTAAGGCTGCCAGGGACCGGTTCCCCCTTGCAGAGGTTTGGGTCCCCATACTAAATTATTCTGGGAACCTCCCCTTAGTGGAACAAGGTAACCTCTTGCATCTGAACACATACATTAGGAAACACCTCCCCTACATCCCTGAGCTGCCTGCACGGGTCTTTAAGACACAACCAGATAATATACACTGGACCTGTCAGACAGCTCAGCGTCTTTTGGATCATTGGTGTCAGTATGTAAAATAGAAATCCCCATAAGCCTGCCATTACAGGAGGGGAATAAGAACGTACGGGTCTTATCTAAAACATTCCAATTGACTCTTCCCCAGCTCACTCTGCTTAATAGAGGCTTACATTTTATTCCCACAATTGGTAGCACAAAGGATATCATAGAGCAAGCTAGATGGGACATCCAGCAATATCATAGAAGGCTCAAATTAGCCACATATTATGAACATAAAGATGATTCGGAACCACCCCCATTTACTCCCAAATCTCATTGGACTCCACCCCTTAGCAAATTGCCCCCTGAGATCACCACTTTGATCAACGCTGACATCAGCTGTTTTGATGACCACTTTCGGGTTCACCACATCAAGCCAAACCTCAATAAAGAGGAGGCCAGAGCCCTTAAGGAGCTAATAAACAACAAACAGATTGTCATCAAACCGGCTGATAAGGGAAGCGTTGTAGTGATCATGGACAGAGACCAGTATCTATGGGAGGGATACAGACAATTGAATGATACAAATTATTATCTGAAGTTGGATCGTCCCATATATCTTGACACTATCCCATTAGTCCAAAAGATTGTGCAGTCACTATATGACAAAAAATTCATCAACGCCAAACAAAAGGCATACTTACTGGGTGACTCTGAGCCCAGAGCCCGGTTATTTTACATGCTGCCCAAGATCCATAAAGATCCTGACAAGTGGAGCAAACCCAGGGAAATCCCCCCAGGTAGGCCCATTGTATCAGATTGCAGCAGCGAGACCTATCATACGGCCGAGTTCCTGGATTATTATTTAAATCCTCTTTCGACCATACACACCAGCTACATCAAAGATACCTATGACTTTGTAGAGAAGGTTAAGAAACTCCATGTCCCCCAAAATTCTATGTTATTTACTATGGATATTGATAGTCTGTATACTAATATTGATATTAAAGAAGGCATTCAAGCCATTAAAAACATTTTTCAAAAATACCCAAACAAACAAAGACCAGAGAAAGAACTAATTCAATTATTGGACATTAACTTAACCAAAAATGATTTTGAATTTAATGGGGAGTTCTTCCTACAAGTCAAAGGCACTGCTATGGGCAAAAAGTTTGCCCCTGCATATGCCAACATTTTTATGGCTGAGTGGGAGACATTAGCTCTGGCCTCCTGCACTAAACAGCCTCTCCACTATTACAGGTATTTAGATGATATCTGGGGTGTATGGCCTCATTCGAGGGAGGATTTTGACCAATTTTTATTCACTTTGAACAACCATAATGTTTCCATCAAGTTAAAGTCCACTACCAGCTTGTCTGCTGTGGACTTTCTTGACACCACCACTTACAAGACCTCTGATCTTCTGGACCCTCACAGGCTGGAAATCAGAGTGTTTTTCAAAGAGACAGACACTCATGCTCTGCTCTACAAAACCAGCTTTCATCCCAAACATACATATGCTGGTCTGGTGAAATCACAGTTGCTCAGATTTCACAGGATTTGCACAGAGAAGGAGGATTTTGTTAGGGCCACCAAGGTGCTGTTTGCTGTTTTGTCCTCTAGGGGGTACTCTAGGTCTTTTCTTAGAAAGTCCCTCAGGACATTTCAGCTGAGCAAGCCCAGGTTGGTCTCTGACATTCTCCCCTTTGTGACTACATATTCCCCCTCAACTGTTAAACTGGTCAAAGTGATTAAAAATAATTTCAACATGGTCATTACAGGAACTGAACTGCTTAAAGACCACCGTATCATTGCAGCTTTCAGAAAAAACAAGAACCTGCAGGATCGGCTGGTCAAGGCCAAGGTCAAGCCGCTGTCCACCCTAGCGCCGAAAGGTCACGGGGAATTTTTCAAGCACCAAACCTGGTTGCGTAGTAAGCATAACAATAATGTTTACAAGAGTGAATACTGGGGAAGCCCCCACACTAAAAACTGTGTATACCTAATTACATGTAAACAATGTGGGTTACAGTATGTGGGGGAAACTGGGAACACGATGCTGGTTAGATTCACCCAGCATCACTATAATGTTTTGAAGAGTAGGGAGACACACACCCCGCTTGTGCAGCACTTCCTGGGCCATGGATGGGAGTCTGTGCAGGCGTCGGTGCTGCAGTGTAATCCTAGGTGGAGCACTTTGGAGAGAAAGAGAGCTGAGCGACTCTGGATGGTGAGGCTCGACACTGCTGACCCCAGAGGATTGAATGAGAGGTAGGTCCTCCCCGGTATAAGGCAGTGATGGACTGTGCATTAATTCGCCCACCGCTTCGCGGCGTGCGAATTCATACTTTCCACCCCTAACCCTAACCCTAACCCTAACCCTAACCCTAACCCTAACCCTAACCCTAACCCTGATCTAAGGCCCTCCCAGACCATAGACCCCGACCTTAACCACTCCATTCCTTCACGTCTCACCTTAACCATTGGGGAGGTGGAGACGTCACAGGGCCCTGAACACCACCTCACGGGGGAACGGGGTTCTGCCACAACCACCGGACCCACGCTCAGTCAGGTGGGGATCCCTGATCTAAGGCCCTCCCAGACCATAGACCCTAACCTTAACCACTCCATTCCTTCACGCCTCACACCACCTCACGGGGGAACGGGGTTCTGCCACAACCACCAAAAAGATGAAAACACTCACACCACTGGGCCTGAATATAAAGCAATAAATGGACACGGGTGGGGGAGAGAGAGAGGGAGAGAGGAGAGGGAGAGAGGAGAGAGAGAGAGAGGAGAGAGAGAGAGAGGGGGACCCAACCCATGGAGACCAGAGGACAGGGGAGCCCACAAATGGCACTGACCTATTGATTTGCACTTATTTTATTCTGTTTGACCTTTTGTGTGCTTGCATTTATTTATTGATTTATGTATTTATTTATTTATTAATTATGGCACTTATCCTTAACCTCTGCATGATTTAAATTTTATATTATTATTATACTGCTTCTTGTATGTGGGTTTTTTTCGGTGTATGCGTGTGTATATATATTCATGTCTGTAGTATCAATATTTATTTTGTCATTTTATATGTATATTTATAACCAGCAGCACTTATATATTGGGCTCCCCCTTTAACACACCTCTGGACTGTGGGCCCCCCCGCCCCTCCCACACATAGCACCTCTGCCTCTAGAGCTGGGGGACATACAACAATGTAGGCCCCCCAGCTCATATACCATTAGGTAAGCCCACTTGGGATTGGTAGTAGGGGACATAGGGCCTCCAAGCCATCGGCCTGTGTGTGTGTGGGGGGGGCACCGCTCGTCCCCCTAAGGCCATCGGCCGGGGTGATATCGTTCGTCCTCCTAGGGCCATCGGCCCGGGGGTGGCAGCGTCCATCCCCCTAAAAAACTGGGGACCCCCCCCCTCCCCTCCCCTCCCTCCCCTCCCACACGTAGCATCTCTGCCTCTGGAGCTGGGGAACATACAACAATGTAGGCCCCCCAGCTCATATACCAGTAGGTAAGTCCACTTGGGATTGGTAGTAGGGGACATAGGGCCTCCAAGCCATCAGGCCCCCCCCACCCCCCCCGGGGGGAGCAGCGTTCATCCTCCTCAACCCCAGAAAGTAATAGACATACCTTAAATAAAAATAAAAAACTCCTCCACACTCTGTCATCCGTTTCATCTGTAAATCAAGGTATTTATTGTTTTTCTGTTTATTAGTTGGTTGAAAATAAAATAAGTCTATAGAAATCAAATAATTACCGATTCTGGGAAAGCCTATCTAAGGGACTTTTAGAATTGATGGAAGCAGTAGGCAGGAAGGAGTGTGCCAGTGCCCCAAGGGCTTTTTAGCCGTCATAAACATATTTAATAACAAAAACCTAACCCTAACCCTAACCCTAACCCTAACCCTAACCCTAACAAGCCACTATCATGGACTGACACCAAAGCTAATGTGCTAAACACCTGCCAGCTAACTCACTCTAGGGCCTATACGGTCTCCAAATAAGGTGAATAACCTCCAAATGTGAGAACTGGCTCTAAGAATAATCATATTCCCCAAAACATCAATTGACTACAGGACACACGCCGGGGACTGATCGACCACCGGTGGCCTGCCTCGTGGTGAGGGTGTCTAGAGCTTAAAAGGCAGAAACGCCCAATGATCCTGAGGTGCATTACTGATGAGGTGTCCTGAAATTCTCCAGAGGATAACAGACCAATCGTATTGCCTAGCCAGGAATTCAATGTAAACATTACAACAAGGCTCACAGCCCAACATAAGGCTAGTCATGGCATACGATTATACTTTTGGATTAAAGACAAAGTCTAAAGAATGACAAAGCAAAACAGCTGACTACCAGACGACACAAGAATAAGAGTCAACAGACTAAAAGACAATTGCAACAACCATCATATTTGTGCATCTATAGCCCTTGCAGGTTGGATCCCTGTGGGTCTATATATGCAGAAATAATGGCAAAGTAAAACAACAGTCTACGACTCACAAAGACAACCACAGGACAAGAATAAGAGTCAACAGACTAAAAGACAACTGCAACAACCATCATATTTGTGCATCTATAACCTTTGCAGGTTGGATCCCTGCGGGCCTATATATGCAAAAATAATGGCAAAGCAAAACAGCAAACTGCTTGTCAACTTCAAAAGAAGACTCACAAAGACAACTACAGAAACTACAAAAGAAAAAGAAAAAGAAAATTAATGTGTTCTCTGTTCTCTGTTCATCCTACAGTGTCTCGGGGGAGCGTGATGGCCCGTGCCTTGCCGGTGGCTCTCTATCAACTGCTGAAGCGGCGGCCGAAGCGGGGAGAGCCATGGGATAGCTCACCAACCACACCTAACCCTAACCCTAACCCTAACCCTAACCCTAACCCTAACCCTAACCCTGAGGAATCTTATTTATTGTGTGGCTTTATTCCTCTTTTGCATGCTCCTTTGCTGTTAGCACTTATTCTTAAGCACTTTGCCTCCTAGCACTTATTTTAAGCACTTCTTGGAGCTGGCCTTTAACCCGGGCCTTCCGGGGTCCCGCTCCCCCTCGGACTCACTCCTCTGTTCGTCAGGAGGGCCCCGCAGGCCCCACTATGTATTAAGGGAACCCAGAGGGCCGGTCAGCCTTTCCATCTGGGCGTCCCTCGTTCATTCAGGGCCAATGGTCTCTTTCTTTTCTTTCCTTCTTATTTATTATGGGGCATGTTTTTTCTTATATATGTTGTGTATTTATCATATGTTTTTCTTAATATATTATATATGTTGTCTTATTTATTACACTATATTCTACATGTTTTGTTATACTTTGTCCTACTCCATATTACATATGGCTTGTTTTCTCTATTTATATTTATATTTTCTTTCTTACACATTTCCTTTCTGTTGCAGTGCAGCACTTTTCCACCCTTCTACATTTACTTTCACGACCATCTGGCTCTCCCTAGTCGAGGGACCCGCCCCCACATCCGGCCCCACCAACACAATACATCCACCTTACTTCACCCTAATCCAAACCCGGCCTACTTATCCTTACCTTAACCATCTCCCTCCCACACATCTACCCTACCTTCCCACACATCTACCTTCCCACACATCTACCCTACCTCACCTTAACCCAACCCGCTACACTTCATCCGCACCTTAAACATTTCCCTCCCACATATAACCATTTCCATCCACCCCACCACAGGTGCCTGGTTGACTTGACCAGATCCTCTCGCTCTATTATGGCAAATGAGAGCCACACTCAATGTGGGATCGCCACCTCCATAGGCCAGTGCAAATGATTCCCACACCGGAACCCTGAACCCCAACCCCAACCCCAATCCTAACCCTAACCCTAACCCTAACCCTAACCCTAACCCTAACCCTAACCCTAACCCTAACCCTAACCCTGGCCCGTGCATTGCCGAAGGCCCTCCGCTACGGCGGGGAAGTTTGCCGGGAGATAACAAATGAAACAACCTAACCCTAACCCTAACCCTACCCCTAACCCTAACCCTAACCCCAAACCTAACCCTAACCCTAACCCTAACCCTAACCCTAACCCGTTAGGTAAGCCCACTTGGGATGGGGAGCAGCGTTCATCCTCCTCAACCCCAGAAAGTAATAGACATACCTTAAATAAAAATAAAAAACTCCTCCACACTCTGTCATCCGTTTCATCTGTAATCAAGGTATTTATTGTTTTTCTGTTTATTAGTTGGTTGAAAATGAAATAAGTCTATAAAAATCAAATAATTACCGATTCTGGGAAAGCCTATCTAAGGGACTTTTAGAATTGATGGAAGCAGTAGGCAGGAAGGAGTGTGCCAGTGCCCCAAGGGCTTTTTAGCCGTCACAAACATATTTAACAACAAAAACCTAACCCTAACCCTAACCCTAACCCTAACCCTAACCCAGACCATAGACCCTAACCTTAACCACTCCATTCCTTCACGCCTCACCTTAACCATTGGGGAGGTGGAGACGTCACAGGGCCCTGAACACCACCTCACGGGGGAACGGGGTTCTGCCACAACCACCAAAAAGATGAAAACACTCACACCACTGGGCTTGAATATAAAGCAATAAATGGACACGGGTGGGGGAGAGAGAGAGAGAGAGGAGGGAGAGAGGAGAGAGAGAGGAGAGAGAGAGAGAGGGGGGCCCAACCCATGGAGACCAGAGGACAGGGGAGCCCACAAATGGCACTGACTTATTGATTTGCACTTATTTTATTCTGTTTGACCTTTTGTGTGCTTGCATTTATTTATTGATTTATGTATTTATTTAATTATTAATTATGGCACTTATCCTTAACCTCTGCATGATTTAAATTTCATACTATTATTATATTGCTTCTTGTATGTGTTTTTTTCTGTGTATGCGTGTATATATATTTATGTTTGTAGAATCAATATTTATTTTGTCTATTTATATGTATATTTATGACCAGCAGCACTTATATATTGGGCTCCCCCCTTTAACACACCTCTGGACTGTGGGCCCCCCCGCCCCTCCCACACATAGCACCTCTGCCTCTAGAGCTGGGGGACATACAACAATGTAGGCCCCCCAGCTCATATACCATTAGGTAAGCCCACTTGGGATTGGTAGTAGGGGACATAGGGCCTCCAAGCCATCGGCCTGTGTGTGTTGGGGGGGGCACCGTTCGTCCCCCTAGGGCCATCGGCCGGGGTGATATCGTTCGTCCTCCTAGGGCCATCGGCCCGGGGGTGGCAGCGTTCATCCCCCTAAAAAACTGGGGACCCCCCCGCCCCTCCCTCCCCTCCCACACGTAGCACCTCTGCCTCTGGAGCTGGGGGACATACAACAATGTAGGCCCCCCAGCTCATATACCAGTAGGTAAGTCCACTTGGGGTTGGTGGTAGGGGGGCATAGGGCTCCAAAAACCATCGGGCCCCCCCACCCCGGGGGGGCAGCGTTCTCCTCCTCGCCCCCGAAAAAAAAATAATAGAATACCCAAAAAAATAAAAAAACTCCTCCACATTTGTTTCTTCTATCGTAGTCAATATTTTATTGTTTTTTGTTTTCAGTTGGTTTAAAATGAAATAAATCTATAGAAATAAATAAAATTTCGATTTGGGGAAAACCCACCCAAGGGACTTCTAGAATTTATGGAAGCAGTAGGGGGAAGGGGTTGAGTGCCAAGGGGTTTTTAGCCCTATAAAAAAGTTAACAACAAAAAACCTAACCCCAACCCCAACCCCAACCCTGTAACCCCGAGCTAACTGCTCCCGTGGGTAACCCGGACCAAACCCCAACCCAACCTTAAACCCGTGACTACAGCTAATCAGCTACCCGGGGACCCGACCTTAACCAGACCTTAACCGTCACTATGGGTAACAACCATTTGGTGACCCCAAAGCTAAAGTCTAAAAAAACTTGCCAGCTAATCACTCTTTTGGGGTTATTAAAAATTAACTAATTCCCAAGATCTAAAAATATTATTTCACCCCTTTATTACCCGGATATTGTCTGCCAGACTGAAAGGGGCCCCTGCCCCCCCAAAGGGGGGGG
>JAXDDX010000538.1:0-39915 GCA_034670405.1 Hoplostethus atlanticus
TAAATCACGAACAACAAGGGATTATTGGCTAAACATGTTATGTTTAATTTACACTTGGAGTACTGCTACCGGACGCCAAACTTGGACGTTGAACGCAGCATTGAAATCACACGCTGGTGTGATTGGCTGAACTTGAAAGAGACGTCTGATAGGCTACAGAGAAAGGCCCTTTAGAAAAAACGTCAGGGAAACTCTCAAAAATCCACAGACAAATGTAACGAGGTTCACAACTCGTCTGGAGGTTTCTAAACGCCTATTCGACAATCTGTATATAAATGTAACAACATTTAATATGTTTTAGATGAACACTGCAGCTGTTTTTGTGTATATTTGTATATTTGTGGATTTGTGTTTTACATTTATATAAAACGAGACGTATTTGTGTGTGCATCGGAAACAGACATTTGTGAACACTAATGTATTTGTGAACCTTCTGTCATTTATATATATATATTTTTTTTTTTACATTTATATGAAACGATACACATTTGTGTGTGCATTGATAAAATATATTTGTGAACAGAGACATTTATATATAAATCGCAAAATATATTTGTGAATCGTGTTGTATTCATTTGTGACTTATGAGAGTTAACTGACTCCATAGAAATTGTAGTTTGGCTCTTCCTCAGTTCGTGATCTCATTTTATGCACCATGCCAACAGATATTTTTGGAAGATTTTAACACCTAGAGGTAAAATGGATTCAACTGATTCATCAAGATTTTATTTTGTATTTTTGTAAGAATAGATTCTTCAAATAGTAATATCACTACTTGACTGTATGCTATTTAACCCTAACCCAAGTGTGCATTCATTGTTTAGCTTTTATCTTAGATTCCTTGGTGGCGCTGTAGCTCAGCTTTGGTTGGTACGGAAGCCCTTAGGCCAAACCTGCTCTCTCCACCGGCTCCACCGTGATGGAGGACCCATCGAGTCTGGAGGCAGATGAGCCGCTGCATTTTAGATTTCAGGACCGAACCGAGAGAAATTAACTGGATAAAAGCTGCGTTGTCAAACTGTTATTTGCCTTTCAAGTCTTCTGGTAACACAATGAACTGGGATGTTGATGGATGAGACGTCTGCTGGAAATACCCAAGGGGGTGGCAGCGTTCATCTAGTGTTTGGTCCAGAGGTCAAACTCACCGGTGACCAACCGTCCTGTAATACTAACCTGCTTCTCTCTCTCTCTCTCTCTCTCTTCCCCCCCCCCCCCCCCCCAGTGTTCGCCGTGGTTACCAGGTGTATAAGCAGGTGTGCTCAGCTTGCCACAGTATGAGTACCTGGCCTTCAAAACTTGTGTGTCGCACACAGAGTGTCGCACACAGAGGCTGAGGTCAAAGTCATCGCTGAGGAGGTGAGAGAGAGAGAGAGAGAGCTCCACTTCATCATTATTAATAATGTTTTCATTCCATCAAATGCTTTTGTCAGTGTGTCCCATGCTACTTGGTCTGCTGCCAGTAGGTGGCGCCACCTGGCTGTATCTGGGCTCCCAAATCTATTGTTTCATGCCCAACGGCCCGTTACAGGGACATTATTAATTATAGGACAAAAGGGATCAGTGATTGATTCTTCATTAAATTCAAAGTGCACATAGCCTGATGTTGTCAACACCAAGGCAGCAGTCCGTTATTAAATGACAGATATACAGTTTAACTCACTTCTGTTACACCTCTTGTAACACCTAGTAACACCTCTTGGAAATGAATGAGAGCACAAAACCAGTGATGGTAGTTCCTGAAAGTCAGGTGGTGATGTTGGGAAAGCCAGACCAGACGTGCTCAGCAGACCTTCCACCGCTAAAGGAAAGGCTTGTTCCTGTGTTCAGATCGAGGTGGTGGACGGTCCTGATGAGAATGGAGAGATGTTCACCCGGCCAGGGAAGCTCTCGGACTACTTCCCCAAGCCCTACGCCAACCCGGGCTGCCTGGCCGCCAACAACGGGGCGCTGCCTCCAGACCTCAGCTACATCGTCAACGCCAGGTAACACTGTTGAGTCTGGGTGATCGGCCTCATCAGCTCATACACAGTAATATCTATTATCACTGTTGAAGACACTGAAACCTTCCTGCTATTCCCAGCTGACCTCTGACCTCTGGTGAAATGTGTGTCTCAGAGATAAGGAACTGATAACTGTAAATCTATCAGTTACCTGAAGACTCTCTATTCCTAATCTGACTTTAGTGTTGTTGCGACAACGATAACGACAAAGAGACAAAAACTCTGCACCATGAGATATTAAACATTATTTGATTTCATCCTACTATTGACGAAAATATGACAAAATGAAAACAACAGTGCGAGATGTTTATCATATCCCTAAAAAAAATCTAGGCGAACCGTCGAAATTTCATACTATCGATACCTTAAATCGCAAGAATGGTCGCAAGGAATGTTATTGTGTTGATTGACATTGACATTCATTGACTGCTTTCAAAATGATGTTACATGCGAAATAAACAACGGTCAATTAGCTGAACATGGAGTCAGTGCTTATAACTTTTTTTCTTCTGCTATATTATTCAAACAATGTCAGACTGTTCAGTACATTATACTGTATTTAGGAAACAGGGTTGGGGAGTAACGGAATACATGTAACGGGGTTACGTAATCAGATTACAAAAAATCTGTAACTGTATTCCGATACAGTTACTATCAAAAAGAGGGTATCAGATTACAGATACTTTCCCAAAATACGTAGATTACTTGTGAGATTACTTTGAAAATGAGAAGCGTTTTCAAAGTGGAACAGTGTCTCTCCAGTGATATACCACCATTTCATATGCGGCAGAAACTGCAAGACGCTGTATACAAACACACTTCTCTGAGCCTAGGTGAACATTATAAAGTTGGAATGGCATGCTAGCTTAAAAGCTGTGGGAGGAGAAGCGCGCCAAAAGAACGTGTGAAAAGGAAGAAGATGGAGAAGAAGAATATGGAAGAAGAATAATAATAAATCGGATAACAATAGTGTGGTGCTTTCAGCAACCACCCTAATTAATCTGAAAGATTGTCAGTGTGCAGTCGGAATAAGAGACAGTGTGCAGTCATATTTTATTTTACTATTATTTACTATATTTTTACTATTTATTTTACTGTTTTATTTTTATTTTACTTTTCATGCATAAATTGGTGCCTTTGCCAGGGATAAAAATCATGGCCAGAATGCACCAGAATGCACCAAATTGCACCATTCAAATTTTTTTTTTCAAGAACTGAATTGGCAGATTTTTTTTTCATGTGAAGAAGATAATAAAAGCTAAAAGGTGAATGCAATCCAACGTTCCTTTAACCATTAAAGTTATTTTAAGTACTTTCTACACCTCTCAGCCCCGTATGAAAACGTATGTAGCAAAAGTATTTTTGCCTTACTATATACACTCTGAGTAAGCAATTAAAGGAACTGATTAGGATTGTATACTGACTTTATAATCTATTCTTTTGAAATAACCCCTGAATTATAGTTGTAAGTATTCGGCACTATCTGGTATATTTTTAAGACTGCTAATTAAAAACTCGATAATAGCCAGATGCTAATTTAGGCCTACACTTTGATGTATTGCACATGTGGGATGCAAACACAAGCTTCGCCGCACAACCTGGACACCAGTAAAAAAAAAGTTCAGTCAAAAAAATGTTTTCTCACCAGCACCCATGCAGGATACTGTGAGCCTCCAGGAGGAGTGGCATTGAGAGAGGGACTCTACTACAACCCCTACTTCCCCGGCCAGGCCATCGGCATGGCCCCGCCCATTTACAACGAGGTGCTGGAGTACGATGATGGTAAGTGTGTGTTTGTATAATGTAGTGGACGGTGTGTGTGCTGTGTCGACTTCAGAGGATTTTACTTGCACCATTCTGGATCCCCACTTGAATTGAAAATATAAGGAGTAGGTGTTTTCATTTATTTCACCAATGAAATATGACATGAATTTTTTAAGTAAATCACATCCCCCTGGCGTCCCCCTGGCATCCCCCTCACGTCCCCCTGGCGTCCCCCTGACTATATGACAAGGACACCACGTAATGGAAATGGTTCCTGGATTGTGGTTGGTGGGATGCCTGGCTCGTTTGAAGGTCCCACTTTATCCAGTTGTTTTGGTTTCAGATGTACTACGGGTCGGGAGTTTTGTTAAAAGTTGAATTTGTTAAACTGAATTAATTTGACAGTGGTGTCCAATCAACCAATCACTACAGCAGCTGATTCACCGATGAGCCCACCTTCAACCAGAGAGGAGGGACTGATTAGGGACTCACCTGCAGTCCTCCATGGCTCCTGATTGGACGCCACTGGAATTTGAGGATCTGTGATCTGGTCTAGACGCCATCTGGACACAAGACTGATGTTAATGTCAGGTGGAAAGGGCGGCGGAGACTCCAAGCTCACGGTGACGTTTCTCAACTAAAAGCTTCATAATTGATTGTGTGTCGGTAACCCAACCCCCCCCCCCGCCCCCCTCCTCTCTCCTCAGCTGCTGATGGGCTCGGCCATCCTCATCCCTCTGGTCTACTACATGAAGAGACACAGGTGGTCTGTGTTGAAGAGCAGGAAGATCGCCTACCGTCCCCCCAAGTAAACGGAAACAAACGCACCCCAACCTTGGCCTAACCGTACCAGGGAGGGCTGCGTTCAACAACCCCACAACACTCTTGCCACAACGTCCATCCATACAGACACAGACCATGACAGTCATGCCTTTCTAAGATGGGGTAGAGAAATAGAGTATATATATACGATGTTTATTCCTACAGAAAAATGCCTTTTTTTAGTTGTTGGCATGCTAGAGCGGCTTGTGTTCGACGTATTACTGTATCTGGAATATCGTGGTGTGTGTGTGAGAGTTGTGATGTTCTTGAACGCAACCTCCCCAAGGTTCACGTTTGTTCGATCTGCAACGGGGTCACGGCTGCTCCCAATTCACGTCTCGACATCTGATATGGGACACAACTGACCGATGGTCCATCTTTATAAGATATTGAATAACCACATGAGTACTGGTTGTGTGTGTTACCGGGTGTGTGTCGATCCGTCTTCTCCTGTCCTCGAGACAAGCATAGGGGACTCAATGGAACAAATGGAACCTCTACACGTCTGTTTTACTGTACAAAATAAATTATCTATAAAGGAAACGTTCTGTCTGGGGGTTTTGTTTGTACAGTGAAAGGAAGGGGGCAGAAATGGAGGCGGTTCACCAACGTTCCTGCAACCTCTCCAGTGCTTGTCATGCCATTCTGCATCTGCATCTACACTTTGTTGTGTAAATATTTAATAAACTGGTGTACTGAGTGAAACTTGATGGTTATGAATTCAAACTTTATTGACCCGGAGCAGAAAAGATGAATCCTACTCAGCTGGAAAGTCGGGAAAAGGATGCAAAGTGAATTTGATCATTTCCAGGTCTTAAAGTCTGGGGGTTACACGAACGCTACAGGAAACAATTGAGTCCTGATGAAAAAGTCCATGACAAAAAAACGACAGAAGGCCAGTGGGTATCCCAGGATGCCTGCAGGACCTGATGAAGTCATAAAATCTTCAATTATGTTCTCTAACCTTAAATGGTGTTGTATACAGTTCTGTTAGGAAACAGTCATGCAGGACGTATTCTGATAGTTGTTTTCATCTTCACGTCTTTTCAAATATGAAATTGGTCTCATGTTTCATCCTAAATGGCATTAAAAGGTTACCACCATGGCCGGCGGCCTCGTGGCCTCACAGCTGGCCCGACAGTTTCCACTTAGAGTTTTTGAAGAAGGATGCAGGAGAAGCTTGGGAGCTGAGAGGTGAAACCACCTGCTATTTGAGGATCAAGAGGACGAAGAGAGAGAAGAGGAAGAGAGCAAACCGAAGAATAAATGTAGAAGAGGCTTTGGCATTGTTTGATGAACTGGGTGAAGGGGAATCTGATGGTGGAGAAGTCTCAGATTTGAACGATGTGGACTGGAGCAAGGATGAGTGTTTGTCTTGATTCCAGCTTTGATAAAGCCGGACCCTGCGTAAAAAAATCCGCTGTTTCCCTTCTACCAGCTGTGGCATCTATTGTCATATCCACGCCGTTGGTGCCAGGTAGGAATGAGTTATTATTTTTTCATGTAGGCCTATATTATTTTGGGCCTGGGGCTAGGTTGAATTAGTACGCCGTCAATTGGATCGCGCCTCTCATGAACGCGCAGCTACTTCAAGTTGTTCCAAGTTGTAAAAAAAAGACATACAAAGTTGTAAAATCAATAAGGAATAATAAGGAATAACAATGTTATAAACGTCAATAGTGGGAGAGCAGGTCGCTGTGCAAAATGTGTCATCCACACCGGAGCCCCTGCCAGAGAGTGCCCGTGCCAGAGAGAGCACGCGCCGCTTCTTCAGATGCAAGTAGGCCTATTGCAAATGCTCTGGCTATTCCGCGCACAACAGCGCACCAACAGCGCAAGCCAAGTGCAAAATAAAGGATCCACTGAGTGTATTTCTCTGTATAATGGACAGGGGTACTGTGATGACAGCTTGCGCTAATTTCTATCTCCGGTCGGTTTGTGCCGTGGTGGATCAGATGACTCGGCTTTACTCTGTAAAACGGGCTACCCGCAGATGGTCCGTGGCAGGCGCGCACATCTTGTACAGGGAACGGCGTCACCCGAATAGCGCATCAAGGCCAGACCGCGTATGTAAGCAAAATGGAGGCAATGCCAAATAATTCAAAAATAATAATAATAGCCACTGCAAACAGAACAAGACCCTGATCGCATGTCAAGGATGGAAGCGACCTGTTTGTGAGAAATGCACTGCAAGGGCGAAGCGCTTTTTCCCCAGCTGCAGTGCATAAATTAAATTAGGCAACTAACTACTCGACCTCAGGTTTGTTCAAAATAGCCCAATGTTTTCCTCTATTTCGTTTCCCCAAAATATGCCAAATTATGCAGTGATTATATCTTCATTATATTGTCCATAATAATTATTAATTAATTATGAATATTACAATTAGCCTAATTATATTGTATTTCGTTTACTCTGTGTAGTCTAAATGGTTATTATTGTGTTTGTCTATTTTATATTGTTTTATTATTACTATTAATTTAGTTATTTTTTTATTTTCTTTTTATTGTGTGCTATTTTGTGTCGGGACACTGATTCCTGCAGCCAATAAATGTTTTTATTTCGTTTATTGTGTCATGTCTGTATTGAAATACATACATCCTAATAGTTGTTCTATCTGATAGAATAGTGTAAAATATTCTATTTTAGCATTGTCAATACTACAAACTGTTCAGCTTTGGCCCGTGCCCTGAAAGGCTACTGCGCACCGTCAAAGCAGCCTATACGGTGCGCATAGAGCAAAGCCGTGAGATCCAGCCTGCTTCAAGTTGTAGTCTATACACTTTAGCTGACTTTGCATATGTTGTTTCCTTTGTTTCATATATCAAGACCTAAATACTTCAGAAGCCTGCATTACTATTTCTTGTTTATTGATTTCCACACTTGCATTGGCTATATTTTGGCTATATTTTGGAGATACAAGGTTTTCACCCGACAGCATCATTTGGTCTCATTACACTTGCAATAATTAAAATCTCCGCAAGCAGAATGTGCGGCCATGTACTTGAACAATGTTTTCAGCAGAGGACACCAGAGCAGTAATTATTTATTAGTCTGGCTAAGACGGCTAACTTCCCTTTACAGTATATAGTGGCAATGTCACTTTACAGGGTTCTCACACACTTTGAAAATCCTTGAAACTTTGTTGGTTTGAGAAAAATAAAAGAAGGCCTTAAATGTTCTTTGAAAATGAATGCATGGCCTTGAAAGCACATGATTTCATATAAAAATAATAGTACCTGAATTTATTGATATGGCTGAGCTCTCTGGCCCGCTGTCCATCCCAGGACACTTTACATCCAGTGGAAAACCTGCAGCAGATTTCAACGTGACCTCTTGACTTCACAAATCATACAAAATGTGTCCTCTACAGTGTCTAATCTTTTACCATTGTCAAAGATGAACATCCTTGAATTTCACCAAACAAAACCTTGACAGTCTCTGAAAAGTTCTTGAATGTGATCTCCAAGTGAGTTAGGGAATCCGGAGTTTACTTAATACTTGAAAGGCTGTATGAACATTTTACAATCAAAATGACAACAAAACAAAATGCTCATTTAAAAAGGAGTGTGCATTAACCTTTTCCCATGTGCATGTGCCCTATGTGCACTCAGAAGTCAATAAAGGATCCACTTCTCCCTTTCATTCTGAAGTACTTAAGGGAAGTAGTTGATTCTTCACACTGGCTTCACACTTGACAAGTGGGTGTGGCAGTACTAAACAACCTTTGGAAAAATGAGGTGCCATAAAACTGGAGAACTGCTACTCGCCGGTCTTATTTGTGCAGTTCAACGTTAAGCCCTTTTTTTCACCTTCACTCTCAACCCGCATGGCCAAGTCGATGAGTCTCCTGTGGGGGGCTGGATCCCCTCCCTGCTGGCGTGTAATGATCACTCTGCAGGAGAAGAAGCTGCAGGGCTACAAACACAAGCTGCTGTCCTTTGAAAAAGGGGAGCACAAATCTCAGGAAGTTCTGGATATCAACCAATCAATCAATTGATACCAGACATCAGCCAAATGCTGAGTAATATGTTTTTCTAATCGATTAGTCACATTGGCAGGTAACCAGGTAATCATTGATCATTATTAATCATAAATCAAGTATGCTAGCGCTTCCTACATGCTTAGACACAAATGAGCTTCTTTTAACACCAAGCCATGATGCTTCTTCTCAAACATGCCCAGTTTTCACATCCTGCTGCAGCTTCCTATTGAAGCTACAGGGGCAGCCGCCTTATAGTAAGAACTTAGCATTACATATGTCACATGTTAGATCTTCAAATTGATTCTCTTTGTTATCTCGTCCTTGCTCCTAAGGGTTTTTAGGAGAAACATTTCAAACACATTTTACACATATTGTGTAATGGGCACTGTGCAAGAGTAAAACCATGTGTTTATTGGTTTGTTGACATGGCTACACATGACAGGATGCACTTGTGGCACAGTTTAAGAAAATGTCTCTTGCTCTGCTACCATCATCTCATTTCCTTGTTCCAGCTCCCTGCCTTCAAACATGGAAACAGCGTTCTGCTGTCTCCACGCGGAGACAGAACTGACTGAATTAAATGAGTCGGCCTGTGCTGCCCGTGCACCGTTCCTATAAGCAATGTACTGAATGCCTGCACGTATACGTGGCAGTAAATGTCAAAAAGTTCAAAAGAACATCAGGAATACTTAAAAAAAACAAAAATCACACGTTGCAATGATCATCTTGTTTCCTGTGACAGAATCAGTTCAAGTCCCAGGGGACCAAGTTGATCCCTGACGGCCCAGCAGAACAGGCACTGATGTACCAACGTATGTTTGAGGGTGTCGGGCCCAATGATAAACTCAGTAAGATGCATCTCACGTGAACTGCACCCACACACACACACACTATACTGATATTTGATATTGGGTGCACTTTTTTAGATTCTGTCATCTACTATGAGTGGTTTGTCCCTGAGGGAGAGAAACATGACTCGGCTGTGAGGAGAAACAGGGAAGCACTGGCCGCTGAACTCAAACTCTGGGAGGGGTACCTGGAGAAGGTATATGTATACACACACACACACACACACACACACACACACAAATATTGATTGACTCTGTTTGTTCATACATACATTTCATCTCTTTCTTTCAAGTTGTGGTCAGGCTCTTACCTGGCAGGGATGGCCTTCTCATTGGCGGATGTGACTGTCTTTCCGACTATTGCCACTCTTTTCAGATTTGGGTATCATGAGTATCATGCTCTGTTGAAGAACAGGCCCAGTATCCAGGCCAGCTGGCCTCCACACTGGCTGGAGAACCCCCAGGGACAAGACACACTCAAAGTCCTCTGAGAGTGTCTCACACACACACACACACACACACACACACACCTACCTTCCATTAGATCTGACGTAGGAGACGTAGGTGCAGAGTGGATTTTTTGAACAGTACAGACATCCTTCAGCAGATACAGCAAACACATATCCAGATCATTCCCTGGGATGTCAGGACTTGGAAACAACTTGGTGGGACACACTGTGTACACACCAGTACACACAAACACACACACACACATATAGATATATGATGAGAAAACATGCAACAGCCTACAAGATGCTAAAAAACCAAGAGGCTTAGCTGTTGGAAGACTATAGCTGAATCCAGACACCAGACCAGCAGTTGCTGCTATCATAGGCCCGGGTACTGCCTGGTAGAATTTCAGTAAGCACTTATATCTACAAAGAAAATGAATGTAAAGAATCACATCAGTAAGAACAATTCTTCTGTTGTTGATGAGTGAAGGCTCGCAAACATAATGCATTTTATTTTTCATAAGGTTGGGTATGACTAATGCAGTCATACCCAAAAAATAGCAGAGAGTCAAAACATCTAGAGGAAGATATTTAGACCTAAAAGCTCTTAGGCCTGTGCCCAGTAGACCAAGTGTACGTCTCCTACATTGGGGTGCAGATTAGAGTTTTAGTTATGAAACATTTCTTAGCATTTCACAGGCAGAAATAATCTCATTGGTTGAGTAAAACCTCAATGGGCGGGACCAAAGACAACTTTCTTTCCATTCAGTCACGACCATAACACAACTAATAAGAATAATTCTGCCTCAGAGAAATATTGGTCAAACTAAAGGTCCAATTTGCCACTGGCGTCCGGTCCCACCTTAAACTTTCTATTTCGAAGTGCCCATTGCCAAAAACGAAGGACTGGCAGGTGGGGTGATGGGTGCAGGCTCTCTGGCACTCCTGATAGTCTGCTGTGAACACGGTTTGGCCTTGGGTTGGCCCCACTGCCCCCACAATGTCCACATTCTGGTACACCGAAGACAGGCAGGGAGCTGGCAGACAGACAGACCAACAGTTAGACAGAGTTTGTTGGAAAAGAGAATGTGACCACTAATCATCTAGTAGCTAATGACCTGGTGTAAGATAATTGTGTTCCTACTGTCGTCTGGATTGCAGCCCATACGGAAATGTAATATATGGCATATATGCCCCTATATCAGCGAGCGATATTGCCATATATGTTACATATAAGGCGATATATTATTACCACATACATACATCCTCTGGATGTATGACAATATAGGTTTTTAACATATATGAAATATCCATAGTAAAATTTGTATATGTACATATATTACAAATTTGTATTGTATGAATTTGTATATGGTATTATATGTTGCAACCATATATGTTAAAATATGTATAATTTATATATGCAAGTTTATTAAAACAACATATATACAAAAATTATGTATGCATATATATGTTTCTCTTGGGTGGTGGATTATTGTGCGTGGCCACCAGAGGGCACTCTTGTTTTTGTTGCTTGATTGTGTGTGTGCAGCTATTGTGTTAGCCCTTTTTGGTTGGTTGGGTCCACCATAGAGCCACAGTTTTGTTTTGCCTTTTGAAAAGGTAGGAAGTGAAATTCACCCTCTCTTCAATCTTTCCTAAATCAATGTTTTAAAATAGTCATCCATGTAGTTTGTTTCCAAAATATGAATGTTGGGATGTTGATACCTATGTGCAAGTATATTTTGGGTTAACAGATGTTTGTGTGTTTTTGATATTGGATGCTGAACAGAATGCAGTTTAATTTTCTTGGTAAAATACCTCACCTCCTTTTTGTTTATTTGCTGTGTTTTTGTTTATGTGCTTTGCATTGGAGAAACAGCAAAAGTATTGTTTTTAACAGTTTTGTTTTGCCTTTTGAAAAGACTACGACGAGAGTCAATGTGTGTGTCACGCCCTCCACTTCTGCCTCCTAGCAGTGTTCCTCTACCTGTCTGTGCCTGTGTGTATGTGTTGGTGGGTGTGGCTCCTGACTCCGGCTCCTCCCTGGCTCATCATCATCTCCCGCTCACCTGCTCTGCCTCTCACACCTGCGATTCATCAAGTCATCTCCTCCAGTATAAGAACCCCGGCTTTCCAACCACTCGTCGCCAGATCTGTTGTTTGTACTGCCCCGTCAGTCTCGTTTCTCGGCCGCTTTGTAGTATTTACTCAAAGTTTCCCTACGCCTTGTGACTAACCTACTATCCTTTGTCCAGATCCAGTCTCCTTCCCCGACTCCCCGCCTGCCGACCTACCACCCCCTGTCTACCTTGCCTGCCTGTCTGTCTTCCTGGTTCCCTGCCTGTCGTCCTGTCTGCCTGTCTCCCTAGCTCCGTTCACCCCGCTCCTGCACCAGCTCCGTCTCCCCAGCTTGCCATCCTGCCTTGCCCTTCCCCTTACCGATTCCCCAGTAAAACCTGTTTTTTCCCTACCTACGTCTCCGTCTCAGAGTTTTGCACTTGGGTTCATTAAACACGGTCGTAACAGTGTGCTGCTGTTTTGGTGAAAGAATCCAGTAAAGTTTGCTTTAACCGCATCCAGAAGCCTCCTGTCCCCCTTACCCCTTACTCCCACCCAAACCCCAATCACACAACACAACGCAGAGACTAGACGAGAGCTTGAGATATAGGGACACCGGAGAGAGGGTTACACATACATACATGTCATACATACAATTTGTATATTATACATTTATACAAATACATATATGTTATATGTATAAATAATTATATATGTGACATATATGTCACAAAATGCATTATACATACATAAACATATATATTTGTATGGGCTAGACATATATGTCACATATATGTACATAATATGCTATGCATATATGTGTAATTTGTATATTATACATTTATACAAATACATATATGTTATATGTATAAATAATTATACGTGACATATATGTCACAAAATGCATTATACATACATAAACATATTTGTATGGGCTAGAAATATATGTCATATATGAAATTGTTCCGATTTCTAATAGGTTTCATATATAGTTTGTACATACATGTACATATATGTTTTTCCTTCATATGTACATACATTTCATATATGGAAATTTACTATATGTACATATATTACATTTCCGTTAGGGTCGTTTACCTGGGGAAGAGATGGCACCAGGATGCATTATGTGAAGAAGTCAAGCCAGCGGAGGCAGTGAGATGCTCTGGACAATGTTCTGCCGGGAAACAATGGGTCCTGGCATTCATGTCGATGTTACTTTGACAACATTGCTGCAGACCAAGTACACCCCTTCATGGCAACGGTATTCCCTGATGGTAGTGGCCTCTTTCAGCAAGATAATGCACCCTGCCATACTGCAAAAATTGTTCAGGAATGGTCTGAGGAACATGACAAAGAGTTCAAGGTGTTGACTTGGCCTCCAAATTCCCCAGATCTCAATCCGATCCAGCATCTGTGGGACGTGCTGGAAAAGCAAGTCCGATCCATGGAGGCCCCACCTCGCAACTTACAGGTGGTTTTAATGTTATGGCTGATTGGTGGTAAAATTGGTACTCCTAATTATCATAAGTATCATTTTAATTTCCCAGGCATTTTCAAGGGTGTTTTCGCCCCAAGCCCCGGTTAATTTCGGAGCCTGCTGCACACTCACATCATTTCTTTCAAGAAACATATCTGTGCTTCACCCTGAGATGTGCAGAGACCATCCCTTTGGGTATTGCCACAGGGTCTATAGGACCCAAACCCATCACCTTGTTCTTGCAGGTCAGCCAAACGACCAACTCCCTTTACATGCAGAATACACAGGCCCAGTAATGAAACTCCCCACAGAGAAAGCCTCCTCCATTATGTCACACAGATAACTCAACAGGAGAACGAGGCAGAAAGAAAGAGAGAGCTTTGCTTTTGCTCTGGAACGTCCAATAGAACAAATATTTTATCACCTTTTGCTGCAATTCACTTTGTTCACACAGCAGCCATATTTTATTTACGTCATTCTCAGGGTGGGAAACATCTCTTGATGACGAATTATTTAGACTTTATAAAAGAGTAGTGCAATCTGATTGAATCAGTGGCTTTTAGATGGAACTTATTCCTACTCAGGGTGGGAAACCTCCAAACATTTAGAAATCATCAATATTTTGACCATCTGCCATTGTTTACATCTGTGTTTACATCTAGTGTATGATGTACAGTAAATCAAATATGGCTACCACATGAATAAAGCAAATAAAGCGGTTACCTTTTTTAAAGAAAATGTTTTATGTGTGGAGCATCCCGAATTATACAACACTTAAATCTGACTAAAAAGTCTGTGGCATGGAATGATGTCGGTTTACAGATGGGACTACCAGGTTGGTTGACAGCTTAGTACAGGTTCGTATATGCAGCCAGTCTATATTCACTACTGTGGCTGTGCTAGTATGATCATTGGAGATGTGGTAATAGCTACAGCTGATGCGGGCTGTAGTCTGAAATTGAACTCCACTCTATTCTTTCCTGAATGCTGTCATTTTAAAAACTCGACAGTATGAATGTAATGAATATAATTCTCCTGGTGCTGACGCTGATCGTGTGAAGGGGTCGCGCCCAACCTGCCGTTGATGCCAACGCTTTGGGCGGATCATGTTCTTTACACACACTATGTGTGGCTTGGCTGGCTTGTAATAAAAAACAATATTTGTGCGTGAATGCAATTGCATGGATGGAATGCATGGATGCAAAATTCGGCAGAATGCTAAGCAAACACTCCTGACGGTATAAATTTGGCAACCGCAATAAAAAAAGAAACTTTGCTGATTTCAAATGAGTACTAGCAAGACTCAGAAGATGGGAGCTCCTCTAATTTTAGTGGGTCTGCTCTACCTCTGTGGGCTCTCCTTTGGTCAAGGTAATATATGTATCTTTACATATGTGGCTACAATGTATAAGTTCTATTCCACTACTTGCCTCCATGTAACTATATACTGTGTGTATGTGTGTGTTTGTCTTTCCATTTCTCCAGAGTGTGTGCGACAACTTCTGCAGAATGTGGACTTCCCAGGAAGTGACATAAGAACTTTATTCTCTCCTGATGCACACTACTGTCAACTGCTGTGCACCCAGCACCCAAGCTGCCAGTTCTTCACCTTTGTACGGCAGGACTGGACCAGAGATGATAGGTAAGTTACAGGCCAATAGACGATTAATTAAATGCAATGGTGGCCAAAACTGAAATCTATTATACCAGAAAGTTAAGTGAATGGTAAATTTCCATAGTGTATCAATATATCATATAATTGCATCATGACAGTTAATAAATTATATACAATTATATATTCTTATTACGACTATTAATACTATTCTCTGCAGCTGTGACAATCTAATTTCACCATCGGGATCATGAAAGTTTTCATCCAAAATTTAAAGTAAAGTAATGTGAGAGGCTGTAGAAAAGACCCAAATGTCCCAATAATCCCTTTTGTGCCATCTGCCCTTTTAGTCTCAGTATTGGGCCTGTACTTCTTCTTGTAGATATTACCTGAGGTTATAGGGTGCCTAGTGTGATCAGCTATTTTTTAATCATTGAATAGTTTTATTAGCCTAATGCTACAGTACTGAACTGTTCATTTCGCTCATCTGAGGATGTACGTGATTGAGTTGCCTCTTTCTCTCTAATTAAACAGTCAGATCTGAATGAAAAACATATTGAAGTAATTAATTTAATAAATATTGAAGTCAAAAATAATAACTATTTTCTA
Source organism: Hoplostethus atlanticus (assembly GCA_034670405.1). Taxonomy (NCBI): domain Eukaryota; kingdom Metazoa; phylum Chordata; class Actinopteri; order Trachichthyiformes; family Trachichthyidae; genus Hoplostethus; species Hoplostethus atlanticus. The sequence goes on from JAXDDX010000538.1 coordinate 15,629, forward strand.
AAGATTTTTCCACACATCCCAAATGCAAATTATAAATTACAAATACATATTTCAGTCCATGTAATACTGTCTGTCACTCATAAAGCACACGTTATCCAATTGACGTTCCAGGTGTTGTCATATTGATGTTGCGGGTGTTGTCATACTGATGTTGCAGGTGTTGTCATATTGATGTTGCAGGTGTTGTCACATAGATGTTGCAGGTGTTGTCATATCGATGTTGCAGGTGTTGTCATATTCGATGTTGCAGGTGTTGTCATATAGATGTTGCAGGTGTTGTCATATAGATGTTGCAGGTGTTGTCATATTGATGTTGCGGGTGTTGTCATATAGATGTTGAAGGTGTTTTTTCGGGGGCCCCAAGCAAAAAATGTCTTAGGGGGCCCTCTGTGTAAACAAAAACAAACAAAGCAAAAATAGAGTTATTTTCAAAGTTTGATATGCCCAATTAGTTTTTAAAGCTATTGCCAACCCCCTAGAGTGGGAGAGCTACTTTTGTCCTTCCTAGCGCTGTCACTGTCATCAATGAAAGCTGCAACCGGCCATGGAGCACTGCTCAGCTCCACATGTACTGTATAATCCATAAATATAACATTAAACTCTACTATAGTATTTTATTTGTAAGTGGCAGGTGGTGTAGCTTTCACTCACTATAACGGCAGCATTTAGTCGAGGCTCTATGAAAATGACAGGTGGAGCATTTGGGGAGGCGGCAGGGCAAGCAAGTTTATTTTTTTAATTTATTTTTAATTTATTTTTAATTTATTTTATTTTAAGTTTATTTGTCACATGTAATAGGTGTGTTCCATACAGTGAAATGCGTATTTACAATCCCTACCTAAAGAGCAAAAGACAATAGAATCAAAAATTAAGAAAGTAGAATAATAACATGGCAGAATAAAAATAAATCTATAAAAAAGTATATATAAAGTGCTGCCTTAGAGCCTGTTGGTCCGACAGCCAGTGCTCCGGTACCGCTTACCTGATGGTAACAGAGCGAACAGTCCATGGCGCTGGGTAGATTATCTCTTTCAGCTAGTCAGTAAGAAAAACAGTAGATTCACTGACTGAAACTAATTACCAAAAACATTGTCATCACTCAAGCCTTTGTTGCGACCTAGCTTGTTAACCTGTTGCTTTTAGTTTAACTTCCTGCTCTCTCTTTTTCTGTTTCCGTTGTTCTGCCCCAGATGCACAGCTTCTTTTTGAGTTAGCTTCTTTTGCTAAGAGAAATAACGTTACCTTATCTTGGACACTCAGACACTCATCGGCTCGCAGCATAAGATGGACAGCTCTTTGAGGCTCGAGGTTGCCAGATTGGTGACTTTTACAGCAGAGGTTGATGATGTTGCAGACAGAGCAGCAAGCGCAAACAGCTGTTCACACAAGTGTCAGTGTATTGCAAGTGGAACGATCACAGAATAGCCTATAAAATTGCGGGGCCCCATGTCCACTGCGGGGCCCCAAGCGGGACATCGCTTCATGGATTACATCGCTTTATGGATAGCACTGACCAGAGCTACAGATTCAATTGAAACCAGTCTAATGCTCAGAGCTGTTTGTGATGTCCTTGGTTTGTCTGATTTCTCACATGGCCTTATCTTTATCTTTTACCAACCCCTCTCTCCACCAGGCACTTCTACTGCTACCTCAGGTCAACTGTCTCTGGACAGCCCAACACTCAGACTCCACTACAGGGTGTCACCTCTGGCTATTGTCTCAAACCCTGCAATCCAGACCCCAGTAGGAACACAACTATCTTGCACCAGTTCATTAGCTACTAGATGATTAGTGGTCACATTCTCTTTTCCAACAAACTCTGTCTAACTGTTGGTCTGTCTGTCTGCCAGGTCCCTGCCTGTCTTCGGTGTACCAGAATGTGGACATTGTGGGGACAGTGGGGCCAACCAAAGGCCAAACCGTGCTCACAGCAGACTATCAGGAGTGCCAGAGAGCCTGCACCCATCACCCCACCTGCCAGTCCTTCGTTTTTGGCAATGGGCACTTCGAAATAGAAAGTTTAAGGTGGGACCGGACGCCAGTGGCAAATTGGACCTTTAGTTTGACCAATATTTCTCTGAGGCGGAATTATTCTTATTAGTTGTGTTATGGTCGTGACTGAATGGAAAGAAAGTTGGCTTTGGCCCCGCCCATTGAGGTTTTACTCAACCAATGAGATTATTTCTGCCTCCAAGAAATGTTTTATAACTAAAACTCTAATCTGCACCCCAATGTAGGAGACGTACACTTGGTCTACTGGGCACAGGCCTAAGAGCTTTTAGGTCTAAATATCTTCCTCGAGATGTTTTGACTCTCTGCTATTTTTTGGGGTATGACTGCATTAGTCATACCCAATCTTATGAAAAATAAAATGCATTATGTTTGCAAGCCTTCACTCATCAACAGAAGAATTGTTCTTACTGATGTGATTCTTTACATTTCATTTTCTTTGTAGATATAACTGCTTAATGAAATTCAGCCAGGCAGTACGCGGGCCTAAGGTAAAAGCAACTGCTGGTCTGGTGTCTGGATTCTCCTATAATCCTCCAACAGCTAAGCCGTTTTGCCCAGGTATGCAGTCGGTCATAGTCATAGTTTTTTAGCATCTTGTAGGCTGTTGCATGTTTTCTCATCATATATCTATGTGTGTGTGTGTGTACTGGTGTGTACACAGTGTGCCCCACCAAGTCGTTTCCAAGTAATGACATCCCAAGAAATGATCTGGGAATGCTGCTTGTTGCATCTCCTGAAGAATGTCCAGACCCGACACCAGAATTTCATTTGGGCAAATATGGCAAATCTACTGGGTGTGAATTAATGGGGATGGGACACTCATCTCTGTTGCAACCCCACTGTGTGATTTCTGGTGATAACCCATGAGAACATAAAAATCTTTCCTAGTGCAGCTATAATATTTAATTGGTTGTTTTCACAGAACTGAAGATGCTGTATTTGATTTTGTGTTCTAGGCGTCGCTGCTATCTCAGCCATACCACCACTTTGCCTCTCATTCAAGAAATGTTCAAGCTCAATAATGCTGTGTCTGGATTCTCTCTGAAGAACTGTTAGAGGGCCACACACACACACACACACACACACATTAAAATGAAATAAATTGAAAAAAAATCTTTCATGGCATAGCACATGTGAGATCTAATAAAAATATTCAGCAGAGCATTCTGCGTTGGTGAGTTTATTTATGTATCTGGGCAGAGATGTGTTCTCTCACTTCTCCATTTCAGTCGTCTCTTTCTGTCATTACTGCCCCCCTCCCTCCATACCCAGCAACCATGCTTATTGCTTATTATATGCTTATTTCACTTATTTTATTTGTAAACAAATCATTTGGAGGGGTATTTGGGTCAAAATTCAATAAATCAATAAATGTCATCCTAAATAAACAGATACCATCAAAATAATTGATTAGATAGTGAGACGTGATTTGGTGATTTATGTGTTTTATCTTCAATTGAAGGATCACTTGTTCCTCTATGGGTTGAGGAATTTCTACGAGCCTTGTATTATGAAACCATAAAAACAAGGCTGTTTTTCTTAGTTCCTGGAGAGTTCACATTTTGGAGATACAAGGTTTTCACCCGACAGCGTCATTTGGTCTCATTACACTCATAATTGCAATCATTAAAATCTCCACAAGCAGAATGTGCGGCCATGTACTTTGTCAAGGACCGAACTGGTAGGCCAGAAAGACACAGGTGTTTTTTTGAAAAAAACAAAACACAACATTTTTATTTACAAAAAAATAACCAAAATACTTCCAACAATAGTTCTGGGCCCATAAACGCGGTCAACATAACAGAACTAACTGAAGAGAACTAAACAGCACAAAACCGACCTGCCAACTGAGACATGGGGGGAAACATATATAGTGGCTGATCAGGCCATTAAGACACACAGGGGGGATAGACAAAGACATAACCATTTAAACAAACTACATCAACCAAAACCCATGTCCGTACAGCGCGGCCTGATCTTAATTACAGTTTTTTACAGTCGCTAACACCCGTTTGTCCAATCTGTAGTCACATTTTCAAAACTCTAAACACAATTAGCACAACATCCGTCAGTTGTGGACCATACCATTAACACAATTCATGTTGTAATCACACAATAAGCAGTCAATTAACACGTTTCTAAAATGCTTAGATTTTCTTTACATACAAGCTTACCCAATACCAAAATTATGGATCTTTCTTGTCTTATTTGCCAATGCTTGCACACAGCATGCCAGAAATGAAAACCTAATGTTCAAAACCTTAAATATAGTATAAAGCCTCTACTTCTGCAACAACAGCAGATCAAAAGCTTTATTGAAACAGCTGATAAGCATCTTGAACAGATCACTGAAACATTCAGAAATAGCTGATTTAAGTTGTGTAAAATAGATCACACACAGAGTTTGAATGTTGTACACAGTTCCTTTTGAAAGGAACAGTGAGCGGGTCACCAGCACCTGCACCAATACGTTCAGGTATGGTACCTATCCAATATGTCTTGTTCTATAGTGAGTTTTACACTATGCTACTCTACATGTAAACATGGGTAACAGCACATACAGTAGGACATACTGAAAGGCATTTACACATACTGTGTTTACACATATTGTGCATGCCAAGCGTTTCTATCCAAGGTGCATAGCGAGAGACGACATAGATGTGATGTGGACGAGAACATGTGGCCAAATGCTGAAGATCGTATAGATTACAGTTTGGTCCACAACAGACGGATGTTGTGCTAATTGTGTTTAGAGTGTGCATTTTGGTGTTTTTTCCCTTTTTTACTGTATTTGTCTATTTTATTTTTACACATTTGGAACCAAAGGCCATGTATGTTGGATTTGTTGTTCATCACTGGCATGTATGTAGTTTGGTATGTAGTTAATAGTGGGTTACATATGCATCACAATATTTCTTCAGTGGAAAGGAAAATTAGATTTTTTTTTTAATAGATTATATTGTCCCCTATTTCCTGGGGCTCATATAGATGTTACAGATTAAGTAAATCATGACAGGCAGAGCAGCGCTCTACTCAATGTTATGGAGAGATTTTGTCTGAAATACTCTCAGCTCAATGTATACAAAACAAATGAGTTAGTAGTGGGCTATAGATGGCAATGATCCTGAATCTTGAGAAGTGGCCATGGAGGTCATCAAGGTGGCTCACCTCCTTCACTCACTTTCTCAGGGATATACAAGTTTCAGTCCAGCTACTAATATGAGGGGGCGAAATTTGTCAGTGGCTAGTAGAGGGAAAGACAACATTTATGAACATTAAAAAATAACTGACTCTGACCTAACCTTTTAGGGTCTTAGTTTGCGCACATATTGTAAAAATATGTATCATATTGAAAAAGCTTCCGGAGTCTTATCAGTTCAGTTGGGTTTTAACGGTTTTTAATGTCCAGTTGTATGAGTGTATGTATGAAATGAAAAATAAAGAATATGTGATAATACCAATGTCTGTGTGCTTTGTCAGTGTTGCTTCTATATCATGAAGAACCTCTTTGTAACAGCATGAGTCCAACTTGGAAGTACACATTAAGGACCACAGTCCTATACAAGATACAAGGTTCATTTATTGTCATTCTACAACACAGGGATGCACAACGAGATACAATATATAGTCCCATTTGCTACTTTGCTACAGATTTGAGTATGGAGGATGGATTTAGTCTTACAGCCTAAGACTACTGTACAGTTGGACCCATCTTTCCGGGGAAAAGTCAATGATCTTGTTGTTAATCTCTTAATGTTTGATGGACTGAAAATGGACTCCTAGCTTTGGTTCAGTTTAAGATGAGAGAAAGCTCAGCACTTCCTCCAGCAGATCGACTCCAATCCTGTCTCTTGAACCCGCCAAAGGGTTGACTCGTTGCTGGAGTTCTTGAAGGCGACCAGGCTCAAGAACAAACTGAATGGAGGGAACATCAACCCTCTCTGGCCAGTTGAAAGCAGGTGCTGGTAGTCTCTGTACTCCCTCTGCTGGCTGACGTCCATGAAGAGGCAAACGGCATTATTCTCTCCACCGTGATCACATCTCACTCTAGAGGGGACACCAAATTGGTCAACCGCCTGAACAAATTGCTCCATCACAGTGCTGCTTCTGTAGTTTTCTGAAGCTTGGAGGAACACGATCAGTTGACTGAATCCATCAATTCCTCCATGTATAACGATTCTCCACCTTGAAAAGAAATAGCAAAATGTTGATCCATACGTTTTAAGTCATTATGTAATTGTAACACTCATTGTCTAGCATCCTTATCAACAACTACACAAGTTGCATAACATGAATGACAATGTCATAGCTCAGAATAGACTAGAAATTTTAGTTTGTTGACATGCAAGGTTTACAAGTTCTTTACAATTACAGGACTCAGTCGTTGGCAAGTCTCAGGCTACCTCCAACAGTGCTCTTACATATATTATGTATAGAAAAGATGTATAAAGAAAGTCACAAGTGGAAACAAAAAAATTCTGATTATAATCTAAGACATAAAATAGTGCAGCAGCTACAATATAGGAATAGAGTATAATAAAATAAAATAAAATAGCTGTGCTAGACAGGTGACAACTGTGGTAGCCAGGTGAGTAATAGTAAGATGTGTAAACTGTACAGTAAACAGCGGTAAATATATATACATAATGAGAACTGGTTATTTCACGCAAATAAGTATTTGCCCCCTTAACTAAATAACTTGATGCACCACTTTTATCAGCAACAACCACAACCATATACTTTTTCACATGGGTGATATGATTGTGTCTTCACTTGTTTCATTAAATAGATAAAATAATAATTCAAAAGACGTATATTATGTTGTGTTAGGGTAGTCTTTGTCTAATATTACCTCCAGTCTAAGGGTTTGAAATGATTTAGAAAGACTACTATGTAACAATAAAAGAAATCAGGAAGGGGGCAAATACATTTGCACAGCGCTTTTATTACACATAGGGTATAGTTACTGACCTGATGAGCTTGTGGTTTCCATCCAGATGCCACAAGGAGTTTGGCCCAGCCACTCTGTATGTACGCCTGTGCAGTCTGTGAGACATAGCTCTAAGAGCAGCCCCTTCTGGGTTGGTCCTGAGCAGACTTTACAGTCCTTTGCACAACGAAGCCCTCTCCAAAAAGACGTGCACGCACAGCGCCTGGGCCAAGTTCGTCGTTTCCTTGTACCTTGTATCATCCGACTCTGCATCGACCACGTATGGAGATATTAAACAGCCTGTAATTTAAAAAAAATAAATAAATAAAAAAGGACAGAGCAAATTAGTCACTCATTTTGACATTAACAAATGGCTCTGTAAAACTATTCACAACTCAGAGGTTAAATTAAATCTGACCGTTCTACTACTGCAATTAAGCCAATTAAGTTTGTGTTATGTAGGAAACCAACAGGGTTTCACCTACTGTTATTTATAGGTGGGGACATTAGTTTATGTAAGGATCATCGCATTTGACATGTTGGGATGGTAATTTGTAACAGGATGACACCATACGTCTCAGATCCTTATTATACAGGTAGGAATAGGTAGAAACGGGTTAGATAAGCATCCCAGTAACTTTATTTCATAGGAATATCATTACATCTTTGAATAAAATGCTAATTAATGGCATCCAAATCTGCCATGTTCACTGGGTAGGATTCAGATCAAATTCTGTCACTATTGTTTCCAACATCCAATGTGTACTAAACTTTTCCCAGGTGCAGATTCAAACATGATGAATCCAAATTAATGTTTGAAATCCATCCAGGGACAACCTAATCCCTACTGCAGGCCCACCTCCACAACCGCTATGTAGTACAAGTTCTCTATGTTCCAGAGGTTTTAGGAAGCTACATGTTGGAGCTTCCTAAAACTTCTTCAACCTTTAGCTTGTTCAACCTTTCTAATTCATTCCCTGAAAATATGGGGATGATTATTCTCCCCTGTCCTGAGTAATGAGGCATTAAATTGTTTCATTTTATGTCCCATTATGTTCCAGTATCTAGTAGGATAGTACCTTTTTCTGACCACTAGATGCCGCTGGTTCTGCTAGCCGGTGAAAAGTTAACACAGTATTTGCTGCTTCTTCAAATAATGATTAAACACACATGGTAAGTAGTTTACAATATTTATTCATCCACCGTTAATTCAGTAATTAAAGCCACAATATTTGGATTTTGAAAACTGGGTCAGAAATTGGTCAGAAACAGGCACTATCCTACTAGATAATGGAACATGAAATGAAATAATTGACTGCCTCATTACTCAGGACAGGGGGAAATGATCATCCCAAACTGTCAGGGGCAAATATAAATTGGCTATTGTATGTGTCAATAATTACCTGAGACGTTGCGTTACAGTGCGTCTTGAGACACCCAGTATGTCTGCAATCTGCTGTACGGTGAAATTAAAAGATAATAAAAACTGGAGTTGCTCTTGTGTGATCAAACAACGTGGCTGTCCAGCCCGTCCCCTAATTCGGGGAGCACGATATCCTTGGGACACTGCAGTGGTGAAAAAACAAAAACAAAGAAAGTTATTAGAAAGTTTACATAGGTTACTTCATGACAAGCCACCAGCGTTCAGTAACACCGATCAGACGAATATTGTTGTAAAATATAAGTATAAGTGTACCATGAGAAATGTCTTGATAAAATAATCAAAACGCATTGCAGAGCTGAATTTTATGTGTGGGAATTTTCCTTTGTTTTCTATGAGCAAACAAATACAAACAAACACTAAGGAGCTGAAATCAACTTATGGCCAAACCAGTTAATTATCTTACCATAACACTGAAATAATAATCATCTTTAAGGTGATTAAACTTCCATGGAAAGGGGGTAGATATGTATTTTTCTAACACCCAGTGTGGGAAAGATTGAATGACTGAGCGAGCCAGAGAAAGAGGCGCTCACGACACTCAAAACACACAAGCACTAGGGTTTGACTAGGTAAAGTTATATATTTGATCTGCAACTGTGTATTCAAACTCAAAATCAGCAAAAGTAACTTGTCGCTCATGGCCAGGCAAAGCAGCCCATTACTCGGTCTCCACTCTCTGCTGTCACATCTCTAGCTCTCTCGCCCAAGTGAGGGAGCGGTATCGTGGCGTGTAGCGTTTATGTCGGAGCTGACATTATGCTGATGTTAACAAATAAATCAGACAATGCGCAAGCAATTTAGTGATATCCCCGCCGTTGTGGTCTTGACCGGTCCTGAAATAAAATCCTGAGTCCTCTTTGTCTGAGACCGAGACAAGACCGAGTGAAAATGCGGTCGATTCCGAGACGAGACCATCAAAAACCTATTCGAGACCTTCTCGAGAACACCGATCTCGAGTACTACAACACTGATTAATACATTATTTGGCTTCATCTATTGGTCAAATTGAGGGAACTTACGTTGCTCTTCCCCAATCTCCTGACGAAATTCATTGATGAGACCCAACAAGCGGTCAGTTAACTCCGGTTCAACAAGCCTTCATCTCGCCCACCGGAGACTTGCTTCCATTGTTTGCATTCTAGGTTATGGAAATAAACACAGCCAGCAAAACAACAGGCTAACGTTAAGTAAAGGGCAAAAAGAACACACAGGCTATGCGATTCAGACCAGCCACTTTATCATATCCTAATTACCTACGATGATTAAAAAGACTGTGGTTTTAACTCATCTAAAGCACAACTTGGGTAGACAACATGGTCTGCTAGGTAGCTAACATTAAATAGCTTGACCACATGTCTGGCCATTAAATAGCTACAACATAGCGTTAGCGATTACAACATTACAACAGAGTTAGCCATTACAGCATAAAGCTAGCGATTTATTTTACCTTGACAAAGCTGCTCGGATTATTTCCTCATCATCCGATGTTGCTGGTCTCGTACAATCCCTAAATGTGCGGTTGCAATTAGAAAGAAAGTTCTGCAGCGCCATCACCAAGTTTCTTCTGCTTCTGAAACTTCACCGTCCCCCGCTGAAAGTTAAAATTGGTTTCTTCTAAACCACACCTCTGGCTTACGTTTCATACACATCATTTCCTTTACGGTAAACGTAGGTGCCTGCAGCGTGCCTGTAACGAGTGCGTAGCATGTGCGTAGACGTCCACATCAGTAATTTATGCACCACGTCAGTAATTTATGCACAGCATGGTCGCTTGCGTTGTTGTTCGACATCATTGACGCAACACTCCTCATGAATATGTATGACTTCCTTGATTCAAGGTCCCTCATTGGCCACAACCAGGAAATGCACATTAACGTGTCAGTTTTTGTCACGTTAATGTGTAGAAATATGACGCGTTAACACGACCAAATTTAACTTGTTAACACGTCATATTTGTACGTGTTGACACGTTATTTCTAAGACGGTATTTGCCCTATCGGCGTTCCATACTCCAGGATGTCCCTATCACCACTCTTGTAGGCCTTCTCCTTTTCCAAACGTAGCTGTTTGAGGCCAGCAGAGAACCAGCAGTCCTCACAGAAGCTGATGTAAGATGTCACAGCATCTGTGTATTCACCAGACTGTTGGAGGTAGTCCTGAAAACATCCCAGTCAGTACAGTCTATCCATAGTAAGGCAAATATGTAATTAATGTACTGTCTGTGTGTGTGTGTGTGTGTGTGTGTGTGTGTGTGTGTGTGTGTGTGTTTAATGCCTGTAATAATGAAATTCAAGTTTGGCAACTGAAATAAACCTGAGAATGAAAACTGCTGCAGATCAGAGCTGACTAGTAGAGCAAGGCACCGACCAGTTCAGTTCTACCAGATATGTAAAATTCAACACAGCTAAATAGGAAAATACAAAGTAGATGTTGGATTGAATTGATAATCCCAATTATTTTGTTTGATCACAATGAAATATGTTTTGTCTTCATTTCATAGACTCAGTACAGAGAGACGTGCAGACTCTCCATCACTAATACATGATGATTATTAATGTTGATGGTTTGAAGAAAAAATATTTTATTCCACTTTTAGCATCTTATACCAACATCCTGACTATTTTGAACTCCATGCAGGAAGATTTTGAGCCTTTTCAGCACAAACTCGTTGAAGGAGCAAAATAAAAAGAGCAAAATCTCAGAAGATAACGAGATGGAAATATTAGGTCAGATAGTTCAACCTTTCTGTCCATTCACAGCCCTACAACCCTAACCCTAGCAACACCTTTGAATTAATATCCAATTTTAGTGCCCTATTATTTTTATTTTTATTATAACAGTAGTACAGTAGTATAACAGGAGGTACATTTTAGATTTCAGACTTGGCTTTATCTCGTGTGAATGAGCTGCAACAAACGCAGAGGTCAGGGGTCATTTATTAATTACATGAGGTCCCCACATAACACAAGTCATTTGTGATCCACATCGCCCTCTATCGGTGACCAGTAGGAATTGCAACAACATGGACAGAAGTGATTGTGCAGCCCTACATTCACTGTGCAGCTCATCGTGCTTCTCATATGAGATGTAATATTAATACATACTATCTGACCTGCAGGTTGAAGAGTCTGACTTCAATCAAAACAATCTTTAACCTGCTGCAGACATGAGAGCAGACTGGCTGGCTCGTTCCCAGCACACACACACACACACACACACACTATGAAAGTGCAGAAAATTGGAAATCCAATATGCACACCCAGAAATCTATAATGGTTCAGTAAGTGGTCAGTGGTCAGTAAGTAGGTGTACAGTATGACAGTTTGTGTGTGTGTGTGTGTGTGATGAAGTGACGTACCTTTCCATGTGCAAGTCTTTCTTATTCCCAACTAAAATAATCGGTACTCTGGAGAGAGAAACAGACAGAGAGAGAGATGTTAATCCCCATCAGATGACAGGTTAACCAGGTTAACAGACTAAATCAGCTGATCCAGTAGAACCAGTAGAGACTGGTTGAAGTGGTTAGCTCCCAGTGGAACCAGTAGAGACTGGTTGAAGTGGTCAGCTCCCAGTAGAACCAGTAGAGACTGGTTGAAGTGGTCAGCTCCCAGTAGAACCAGTAGAGACTGTGGTTGAAGTGGTCAGCTCCCAGTGGAACCAGTAGAGACTGGTTGAAGTGGTCAGCTCCCAGTAGAACCAGTAGAGACTGGTTGAAGTGGTCAGATCCCAGTAGAACCAGTAGAGACTGGTTGAAACTGGTTGAAGTGGTCAGCTCCCAGTGGAACCAGTAGAGACTGGTTGAAGTGGTCAGCTCCCAGTAGAACCAGTAGAGACTGGTTGAAGTGGTCAGCTCCCAGTGTGAATGTGTTGTATGAAGCAGGGTCAAAAACACTTCAAATCAGTTTTCTTTAAAACTGAAACAATGTTTTGTTTTGTTTTTGCTGTACATGATGAAATATTCATATCCAGAAGAACAAAGACTCAGTAATTATATTTCTAGCCACAACTGAATTTCAGTCATGTAGCCCACCAAACCTGAATCCATTCCTGAAGCACGTACGTGAATGAGGCTTCAAACGTCATCGATGACGTAATGACGTTAAAATGATACAAGCCTCGATACATAGGCCCAATCCCAATGTCCCCCCTAAGGCCTGAACCCTGAACCCTCACAGACTTAACTGACATCACCTGGTAAGTGCTTGAGTGCGAGAGGCTGCAAGGGCTCCAAATTGTATAAATAGGAATGGGACAGCACTTTGCGACATATCGCGTTACCTTGACGACACCAAAAAAAATGTATGTACGATTGTGGGTTTGGGACTTTTTATTTTCCGTTTTTTACTTTCTTCACGACCAAGGCACTTAAGGGACCGACTGCCTGATCTGAACGTCTTCCAGGCTCTTGCCTTACAGAGTGGACAAGAGGTGATGGTCAATAATCAATTGACTCGTTTTGTCAAAACAGCATCATCAAGCAAAAATTAAATAAATGGTTGATGAATAAACATTTGTCCTTACATTTGTTTACCGTTTTTTTTTAAACGCTTCCGGGCTTCCCCTGGTAACCCCGTATTCAACGTCACAACGCTATGAACTGTGGGTAATTCCCTCAGGCAAAGGCCGAATCCCAATACACCCCTTGGCCCTTCCCCTCCGTTTTGCGCGTTCACGTGTAGGGGTAGGGTGGCGCCAAAGGAAGAGTGGCTGGTGGACATCAAAAATAAGAAGAAAGTATAGTATAAGTATATATTGTATATCTTTTGTATGTATTTGTATATAATCTCATTTCTGAGGTCAAATGTGTTGTTTTCTATATACATTTTTTGTTTTTGTGTTTTGAGAGATTTTTATATTTGTTGATTTTTAATGGTTTATATTTTTGTTGAGTGCCATGATTAGTATTTGTATTCATATTTGCATTGTATTTGTTAATTTATGATAAAAGTGTTTATTTGTATGCAGTGCAATAGATTTGACAGTTTTTATTTATTGCATTTTATTTTTGTGCGGCGCAACTGAGGATCGAACCTGCGACCTTTGGCTCATCAACAAGCTTCCCCCCCAAAATCACAAGAGATTTTCATGAATCTGTTATTTATTCTCCTAAATGACTTTAATAAAACACCAGGGGAACTGGACTTTTTCCACTTTTATTTGTTTCCTTTCCGGGAAGAAGGGGGAAGGAAAACATCGTCCCCCAGCTTAACAGCAGTTGGTAGCGCATGAGACTACGGACCTCAAGGTTGTGGGTTCAAGCCCCACATGTTAACTCAGTTCATTTGATGAAAGCGTCTACTGAATGACTGTAATGTACTAATTGATACGCATCAGTTTCTATTTTCAGTTCAAGAGTAAAACCTGTCTGTGGACCTGCTGTTTCGGGTCTGGATGCTCCTGTACCGCCTGCCAGACGGTAGGAGGTGAAAAGTCTGTGGCTGGGATGGCTGGAGAGAGGATCCACTGTGCCTTCCTCCTGCAGCGCTGGCTGTAGCGCCACCTACAGGAATTCAGAATCAAAACATTGGATTGTTAAAATGTGTATTTTTCTTAATGCTTCAGTGTTCAGATAGACAACAAAAGGAGTGCTTATTGCATCATGCTGCAACATAGGAGATTGTGTTGTGTGGCCTTCCTGGCGGGGGGGGAGGGGGGGTCTTTAGGGGATCTCACCTAGGGCACCACCAGGACCACCACTGCCCACCTGTTCCATTGTAATGAAGATTGAAGTCCTCGGAGGATGTGACTCTTCCTCCCTGTCGCCACTGAAGTCTGCAGATAAAATCACCTCACCGATCTGGTTTCATGATCTAACCTGCTGAGTCTTCACAATGGCGTACAACAGAACCTTTTTAAATGATTGTTATGAATTGGTACGGGTCAGTCTATATTGTATTTAGGCTTTACAGTAGTCTGCATTAACAAAGGGCTGCACGTTTCAAAATGTTGACCTTGACTAAAAACAATTTAAGGTAACAGTGCAGAGACACTGCTGTTGGATTCCTGCTGTTTGGTGTGAGTGAAGACGAACACAAAGCGTCTTGATACAGAAATGATTTTATTGGTTAATTGACCACAAAACACAAACGATTACGTCATTTGATCCAACATGTTAATAATTCAGCTGTAAAAGACAGTGAACCTCTCAGGAGCTGAGAAGAGATTGTCTGGCAATTTAAAAGCAATTGATCTTTGTCTAGTTGGTGAGAGCAGCTCAATAAAGCTATAACACAATATATGTCTCAGAGGCCTTTAATGCTTGCAAGCAGGCTCAATACCTTTCACAACCAAGAGGGTTGTTCTAGGTAGAGAGCAAAGGCAGGTTACATCAGTCAAGCTTTATATACCTTTCTAATATGCTGAGTCATGCTAAGCCACATATCTCTTACACAGTTCAAAGCAGTTTAATGAAGGCAAAGGAATCAAACAGTGCACAGACACCAAGAAGAACAGGAGTACTTTCTATCCTAGTTAGAACATCCTGCTCTAACTCCCTACGATTCGTCCTGCGCTCCCAGGAACTGCTTGTGTCCTTGACATTTCCAACAAAACCGTCTTTCATAACATTGCAACAGTTGTAATAAACTTCCAGCTAATAGTTCAGTAGTTTTCCACTGGCTGTGACTATACTTATGCATATATTTTATTGCATTTTATACTTCAAACATTATAAGCACACTTACATTTTTGTTTTCCATAACAAGATTCAGGAAGCAGACGGCAGCTTTAAAGATACTAAATACAAACCAACAACAATCACATGACTTCAAAACCTTGTTGGGCATTTAGCTGACACTCTGAACCAGAGTGACTTACAATGAGTGGCTGGTAGGGGTTCAGTGTGTTGCTCAAGGACACGTCCACACATGGCTGTTCATGGACACATCAGACGTTGTGGCATCAAACCTGTGAGCTTTCAGTTACAGGACAGTCTTGGCCAGCCTGTTTCCAAGTATCAGACAGCACATCTGACAGGAGATGCTTGAGTATTTCAAGGTCACAGGAATGTTTTTACTGTCACCTAGCTCTGTTTTCTCATCAGGCTCCCTGCGTTACTGAAGGAATGTTTCTACTTATTCTACTGTCATGGACACAGGAAGTGACTGATCCAGACTGAGGAGTGAAATCCAGAAGAGTCTTCTTCACTGGCTGCTGTGTTACTGGGAAAAGGGACTGAAACGGATTCTACCACTGAACATACTGCAAGTCACTCTGGATGAGATCTGCTAAATCCCTTAAAGCTGCGCTGGTCAGCTTTGCATGTTGGCGTCCCCAACAAGAGGCAACTTGCTGTGTACTGAACTTCATTACCCAGAAACCCCGTGTGGCGATGTCAGTAAACCGGTCTGTGACGCTTCATGCCAAAGGAAACCAAAGATCTAACGTTGGTGAGTCCAGCTTTCTCTGTTTAGGAGACTCTTCTGGATTTCACTCCTCAGTCTGGATCAGTCACTTCCTGTGTGGAGAAGATTTCCCTCCAGTGACCAACCAGACGCCAGGATTTAATTTGGACCAATAGGGTGAATCTACGGTCTACTCTGCTGCAGCATCACTTCCTGGTTCAGACTGAGAAGACGGGTGGGTTTTCACCAAGCTGGACTAGTACAGCTTTAAATGTAATGTAAAAGAAATGACAAAAAACAATCAAATGTTACAGAACATCACATCTAATAAGTGGTTTTGAGAAGTTACTACTTTATTTCTAAACTTAAAAATATGAAGCGCCTACATTTTGACTATATAATGACGTATTTTACAGAAAGTTTCAAACCAAGTTGTCACCAGGTTTGGCCTCAGGTCTTCAGGCTGCTCCAACCATAAGACGCTCTCTGAAGGTAAAAACCTGCAGCCTGTTGCAGCAGCTGAACGTGTTTGATCCTCAGTTCAATATTACATGGGAACGAGTTAGTTTCACATTAACACTGTGTCTTTGTTCAGCTGCACCATGGAGACTTGAGGTACATCTGACCTACTGGAGTAAAGGGACCACTCACCAAAACCTTGGCAGTGATGGTTTCACCTTCAGTGGCCAATAACATACCAGGACAAATCAGTTCCTCCTGCCCAATGAACAGTAGCCTGATAATATGAACTAGCCTACATGATGGTGAGAGAACAAGAGGAGAAACCTAGCTGACTGAACATTACCAACAATATCAATAGGTATGTTCTCTAGTGAAAGACCAGGATTAATTTGGAGCCACTACAACCACAGACATGAATCTGTTCAGCTAGATGGAACGATACAGACAACAGTGGTGACATCAAGTGGTGGAAAGATTAATTTCAACATAGCAGCTATATAGTCAGGCCTAAAGAAATCCCCCTGATCACTGATGGAAAACATCATGTATTTTATTGTAAGCTAGCCAAAATGGTGCTTTGGTTTCTCAGTTCAGTGAACTAAGTTCATGTTTCCGTGCGGTATTTGTTCCTCCAGGTTTCCCATCTATCAAATCGATGCTCCATGCCAACAGTATTTTATTACTTTAACGACTTTCCACCTAGTGGGGGGTTGGTGTGAGTTTTCAGTTGGACCTCATGTCTACATTGGAACTATTTGTTTTGGCACACCCGTTCACATATTAGTAATATGTGAGCATTTCTGTTCAAACCAGCATATATTTGACTCTTCTCTGGTGCAACAGGCTGCTGGTCTTGTTTCCAGTGTCTCTACCAGCCTGCAGCCATGGGCTGCCAACCTACACATCATATAGGAACAATACACTTCACTTTATCCAAAATGACCTCATGAAACATTTGAGTATGTACACAGGAACAATCATTTCATCAGGATGTGATGGAGTTGCTCTCCACCCAGAGCAGTGGATGGAGGCTTATACGAAGGCCTGGATGCTGCTGCTGCCTCTGGATCCCCAGTGGTCCAGCCTTCATCTGCTTACAGATGGTCTACCAAGGTGAAGCACCACTGGAAATGTTTTGCTCCTCATTTCTACTATCTGTCTCGCTGGCTGCTTTCTTTTCATGATTATTTCACACCTTTTCCTTCAGAACTGCACCCTGATGAATGTGAACGGGCGACTCTAACTCTGGTGTCTCGTTCCCTGAAGGCTTTCTCAACCTTTTCCACACCTCACTGGTCTTACAATACCACTGGAGTTGTACATATTACTGTGCCAACAAATTAAACTAAACTAATGATAACTAATAAAGTATTAAAGTCAGACTGAAAATAGATTCTGAAGACTGAAGATTGTTCTTGTTTTCGACATGGACACAATATTTATGTCAAGTATATTTTGGTTTATTTCTATATTTCTCTTGAGGCTCTTATTTTGACAGGGAGTGTCTTGAATGTTCATATCAAGGAGTTGATTGATTGGCTGAATTACTTTGATGCTGCATGATTCACACAGAATGAGAGGCTAGATTAAACACTGAATCCATCAGAGTTGGGGAGTTTTGGGAACATCCATCACAGCAGAATAATCTGACTTCTTCTTCAATAACAATAATAATGTTTTGCAGCTTTGATTTCAGTCTGACTTTAAAGGGAACAGCTCTGTAACTCTAAAATCCTTGACTAAGGTGACGGACCGTCGTGTGACAGCGGAGCAATCCATCTGGATGTGAGATGAGATCCTTGGAGATCCTCCTCTGCTCCCTGGGCTCCTGCCTCTTCACCCGGCCCACTTTCAGCACTGGAACCTCCAAGGTTATAATACTCCAGCTCAATGTTCTCCTCTCTTCCTGGCTTCTGCCCCCTGGTGGCCTGGAGAGACATGGCAGCAACAATCCCTCTTACTGGATCACACCTCTCTTCCAGGTAGAAATATACAGTCTAACTCATTCAACCCAATCTAGTGAGTAAAGATGTGTACATACCTTGCAGTAGAAATAGAGGGCAGTGTTAGACAACACCAGAATCAGCAGCACTACAACTGTTCTGATGATGAGCTCTATTGGAAAGGCTGAAACAGATTCAGAACACCAGATCACCAAACATCATGAGTTGAACAGATCCTGTTGAAGATCAAGTTTAAGTTGCACTAAATACCTTAAAGACACTAAATTAAGGGCATTTCAACATTCCTGTTTGATTCAGGTCTTTATGAGAGAATCTGGTACTCTGGTCCCCTCTGAAGACGATATTGATGTTGCTGGACAAAACCACATGCAGTCATGCTTGAAAGTTTGTGAACCCTACAGGGTGTGGTTGTGATTTCATGTGTTACAGAGGAAGAACCTCATAACATCCTTATCTAAACCTCAAATGTTAATGAAGAAGAGCGTGCACGTGAAATATGATGAACTTTCATTTATCAAAGCTGGTTTATTTAAAAAAAGCTCAGACATCCCTGCCTGCAAAAATATATGAACTCATTCAATAACTTGTGACTCCTCCTCTAGCAGCGATGACGTGGAGTATGACATCAGATCTCTGGATGTTGTTCTTGGTTGTTTTTACTAGTTTTCATATTTTTCTTGTGGCTCTTGGTGATATTTTAGAAGGACGTCCACTTCTACTCAGAGTCTCCGTCTGACTGAAATAGTTTGATGACTTTCTAACCTTCAGACTGATGCTCAGTCACTCTCTTCCTGAGGTCCTCTGAGGTCTCCTTGGATCACAGAAGAGTGTTTCTCTTTCTCCTGCATGGTAACACCAACCTGACCAAAGATCTGACCTTTAACTGGTTAACTTCAGAAGAGAATGCTAGGGGGTTGCATAGTGAAAACGTCTATACTTCCACAAGGGGTTCACAAACTTTCAGTCATGACTGTGTCAGCAGAAAGTCAGTTTTCATGAACTGAGTAGAGCTGCTGATTCTCTCAGTAATTAAATGATGAAGTGGATTGTGAACGGCGTCACATATCCTGTTTGATTCTCCTTCAGGTTACCTCAGACAACAAGAGAGAGGGCCAGGCTCTCAGAGGAGATGTTACAGGAGAAAACAAAGATGTGATGAACACAGCTGTAGTTCCCTTGGTGGGCGTGGTCCACAGCAGGAAACAGGAAGTGGGCAGAGTGATTGACAGCTGGCTGGATGTCGTCTGTTGTGTTGGAGCCATTGAAGGTGAGGTGGAAGGAGCCTCCTGGGTACTGTGGCTGGATGTTGTACGTTGTGTTGGAGCCAGTGAAGGTGAGGTGGAAGGAGCCTCCTGGGCACTGTGGCTGGATGGAGCAGCTGATGGTGAAGGTGGAGCCCTTGAACACATGGAGCCCCTGCTGCTGGGCCTTGGAGACCCCATACATGGAGGGAGAGAGGGAGATGATTGGCTGAACCAGCAGATCTATAAACACAGAGGGAGATGATGAAGAGCTGAGAAGACATGTTAAAGATGTCCTAATGCCCTCCTTCATCAATGATCAGCTATAGGACTATAGTGAGACAGCAGCCTGGCAGAGTGAAAGCAGTTGAGGAAATGTGACGTCATTGTTCAGTGTTACCTGAGCAGATCACCTCCAGACTGGAAGAGATGTTAGAGGAACCCTTCACTGTTACACACTCCTTCAGTCCAGACTCAGATC
The DNA here is from genome assembly GCA_034670405.1 of Hoplostethus atlanticus. Lineage (NCBI taxonomy): Eukaryota > Metazoa > Chordata > Actinopteri > Trachichthyiformes > Trachichthyidae > Hoplostethus > Hoplostethus atlanticus. The sequence goes on from JAXDDX010000538.1 coordinate 35,507, forward strand.
CATCACAGTTAGCTATAATCCTCCATACAGTTTGTTCTGTTGAACCACTTCTCCTTCCTGTTGAAACAGCAGATCCACAGTCCAGCTGTCTACACACTACAGCTGCTGACTTCAGGTTAGAGTACCGGCCTGTTACCAGTACTGGTTTCCAGTCTCCCTGGTGTTTCATCTCCAGTCCACCAGCACAGCGACTGGCTCCTCCCACCAACCTGATCTCTGAACAGAGACAAGAGAGTAATCAGTAATAGAAGTAATGTTCCTTTCATTAAAAGTAATCAAGTCAAATCAAAGCTGCAGTTTCTCTTCTACCTGAGCAGGTGAGTCCAACAGCTTTGCCAGGTGAGCAGGTGTTTCTATCTGAGCCTGAGGTTCCACAGTCCAGGAGAAGAGACTCATTGCCTTCACACTGGAACTCTTTGGTCCACAGTGGAGCCTCCACTTCTCCATAGAGCGCCCCCTGGAGGACTGAAGGAGCCCCACAGTCAAGCTCCCTACAGACCACCTCTGCATCCTGCTGGTCAAAGTCAGCTTCACACACTGAGGACCAGGACTGGTTAGACTTCACCTCCACTCTGCCTGAGCACCGACTAGTCCCGTTCACCAGCCTGACAGACTCTGGAGAGAGAGAGTCCAGTTTCAGTCCTGACCTGGATTCACTTCTTCATGGTTTAAACACACAGATTAAAGTGAAACTGGATCAAGGAAGATCCAATCATGCATACCCCCCCCCCCCCCCGACCTGTAAAGCACTGGTGCACATGTTAATAATTATTAACACTGCTGGGGGGCAAGTGTGTTCTGTTTGAATCCACCCCAGACTCCGCCCCCTGCTCTGCAAGTGGCCACTCTCCTGATGTGGTAGCTAAATATCCAGTCTTGTACAGAGCTCTACGTCACACCACTGGTGATTGGCCGGGAGACTGATGGCACCCACTTCAAAATGACACCTACCCGATGCCAGTTGGACTCTCTCTCGCTCCTGACTCCCAACCAGACCGTGCGGTGTTTGTGGACTGTGTTAGTAGTGTGAAGTTAGCGTTCGGATCTCTGTGCCTATTGTAGTTTGTATTGTAAGTATTGTAGTAAGTATCTTCTCTAAAAGCAGTCCTGGTAGCGGTAAGGGTAAGAAGACGTTTTCTTTTATATTTATTCTCATGTTTATCATAAATAGGTAGGTAAGACCCCTGTATTTTGTTTTCTTTATTTTGAAGATAGGTAAGTTAGTGGTTTGTATTATAGATTGTTTGTTTATTGTGTTGGCCGTGCCTACCCTGACGCCTATGTTACCATTCTGGTAAAGAATAAAACCATATTGTTTGGACTGCATTCTGCTGTGGCACTCGTCCTCCTTGGGAGTGGGGAAAAGGGGAGTCTCTTTATGTTATGCTCAGGTTACTCCTAGGCCGGGCATAACAAATGGGCCTCATGCAGGAAGCGATACAGGAACAAATTTCTTCTTATTTTTGTTCGTACCCACGATTTGTTCTTATTTTGTTAGTACCCATTGATTTCTGGGATTCACCAATGTTGTCTTATTTTTGCTCTTCTCTTAGGTAAGAGAACATCTTACGAGTGGTGGACAGCACTCTTACCAAGATAAGAAAAAATATCTCGTTTTCACAGTCCACAAATTGTTTGTCCAACGCCAGGAAACATACGTTTTTAATTTGAGGAGCATAAAAAACACATGAATATCATATAATCAAATTTAGATGATCATATGTTATAGAGTAATTATAATGATTGGATTATTACATTTGTGTGCTAAAGAAATAGTATTGATCCATTGATCCCAATTAAGACTATAACAACCCTTGGGTGATATTGCGTGTGTTCAGCTTCTGAATGGCTTACATACTGCTCTTAGATGCTTTGGCCATCCAGGCCTTACGCAGAGAACGTGTTTTTAGAGATCGCACAGATCTATTTGATGAGACGGATGAATGGCTGCTGAGCCGTTTCAGATTGCCAAGAGCACTGCTTTTAGATTTGTGCCATACTCTGGAGCCTCAACTTAGGTCAAACACACGCCGGTCAAATCCCATGCCTCCACAAGGCGTTCATACAGTCGATCTCCAACATGGACATGCAAAATGTAGGCTACCTTCAGAAACTGGTTTGTCTGTAAATGCATTACTGGTGGGGTCATGAGTCCCTGATGCCTGGAACGGCATCGCTGTCAAGTGGAGCGTCTGACTGGACACCTGTCAGTGCCACCTCTCCAAGTAGTTGTTGAATTCTTAGGTCTACTTGCGAGACCGCCACCTCCTCCTGTCCTCCTCCAGTCGTCATCATGGATCGCTTGGCTTGGGCAATGCATTTTTTGGCTTCCATTTTCATATCGAACCATTTTCTTTTAATTTCAGTTACCGTGCGTCAATCAGCTGACACGGCATTACAGCATCACTAATGTTTTGCCATTGCTGGGTTTTTGATTTTCCCGTAACGCCAGTACTGACGCTCTGGAAAATCACGTCTACTTTGTGTAAGTTTATTTAACAGTACATCCATTTCACTACTGCTGAAGTTCTTCTTCTTACAGCCTTTTTTGGTGGCATCTCTCCAATTCTCTCCCATGCGGCAGAGTATTTGCACACAGCACAACACCTGCCCTTATATAGTGTTTAGGGGGCGTTTCCTGTACTAATAAACAATCGGCCACGCGCCTCCACTGTATGATCAAGTGGGATTCATCATTCAGCACACCTTGGTAAGAGCAGATTTGGATGGTTAAGAACGTTTGGTGCATCTGGAGTTGACTTCTCTTATTTTTTCTCTTAACAGAAAATGAAGAGAAAATATAAGAGACATTTAAGAGAATGTTGCTGCATGAGGCCCAATGTCTCCTGTGCCGTTTCCACGGAGATGGCGCGTTTCCAAGGCAACGTGTTGTTGAGCGAATAAACATGGCGGCACACATGCGTGATCAACTAGATTACAGTAATCAGGTGTTATGTTGTTCCACACAAGAACTGTTGAGGATATTGTGGATGAGATGATCAAGATCTGGGGCCGTATTCACAAAACATCTTATCTTACCACTAAGAGGACTCCAAGTAGCAGTAAAGGTTTCTAGCTAAGAGTTTCCTCTTAAAACCTATTCACAAAGCTGCTGAGACCAACCTTTACTAAGGAATGGGGAGAGATCTTAAGCTAAGAGAAAGGGGCGGGGTTGAACCCGTTGGCTATGGATGATGTCACAAGCTTACTTCCTATGCCCACAGTGATTGGCTGATAGGGGATGGGTCTCTGTCAGTGATTTCATCATAGAAATACTGTGAAGGAGGTTCATGTTGCCATATTCAAATAAAGATTTCAAAATAAAAATGTAGGCTAAGTGTCACTGATTCAACATGAAACCAAGAATAATACAGGCTACTGACGAGTCAAGTATATGTTCAGCTGATCATCAGCCTCTGACATGTCTGGCATCTCGTCAACAATTAGCAGATATACATATAAGCATCCTTTTACTGATCAGACTAGAATAACCATGGCTGACAGGAAGACGTGTGACGCTACATTGTGCAAACCAAAACCAAACTGGACACAAGAACAGCTTTTACTTCTTGCCCAACTTGTGCATGAAAGGAAGGACATTATTAAAGGGAAATTTAGAGTTGGGATAACTTCAAAAACCAAAAAAGAAGCGTGGGAAAATATATGCTTGCAAATAAATGCAGCTTTCCCACTTCTGTCCAGAACCACCGATGACTGTGAGAAGTGCTGCTATTCTTTCAGTCTCAGGAAGGGCAGAGGTTGCAGAAGTCAAGCGACAAACAACCACCACAGGAAACAGGACGTTAGGCACAATTATTTTACACTAGACCACAATGTTTTATTCTCTATCATTCAATGTATTTAGCCTATATAAAAATGAACATAAATGTATTTATACATAAATGAACCTCACAGATTATATGAACATGTAATCTATAATTCATCTTATCAGGAGGCTCAGCACCCGAGGCTCTATCTCCTATTGCCTCAGTGGTGTTCAGTGTCCTTGGGCACTCAGACACCAGCATAGGATTGTTTGTGATTTGGTCTTAGTGACTTACGAGTCCTCTTGACTACCCCTAACTGTTCACAGATTTAGGAGCTGGTTTTAGCGCTAAAACGCTTTGTGAAATACTCTTAGACCACAAATGTAGGAGTCCTAAAATTAGGACTGACACGCCAATTATTTTGAAGAGTTTCTCCTAAATCAGCAAGTTGGAGCTACTTTTAGCCTTAAGATGTTTTGTGAATACAGCCCCTGGACTATTATCCGTATCATTGAAGTTAAGGTGTTGATGAAATGTAAGTACAGGTCAGTCATTGCTGCAGAGACGTAACAATTCCCCCAAAACTCAGAATGTATATTTCAGTATATTACAACCAAGTGGACTTCATGGTATAAAATGTAG
>JAXDDX010000539.1:0-39846 GCA_034670405.1 Hoplostethus atlanticus
AGCTATCAGGCATTTTAGTGGGACGTGTGAGCCTGCTGTTGAGAGGACAGTCTCTTGATGCAGGGAGAGATTGAAGAGAGCGCAACACGTAGATCTGACTCCACTGACAGGTGATGACTTCTCTTGCTTTTCACGTATGTCAGGGATGAGAAAGCCAGCTCACACAAGTATGATGTTGGGAACGGCAATAGCACACTGATCGCGCAGTTTGCCAGAGATGGATATTTGTGTCCCACAAGCAGCCAAAACTTGTCCGACGACATTTCTCCAAACTTCAATTTCAAAGTGCGATCCATTTTCAGTTCTGCAAGTTCTTCCTGGGCTTTGATTGTCAACTTCTTTGCTGATTCTGATGATCGGGAGTTGAAAGGATCGCGGATCCAGTCATAGTCTTCATTCTTCAAAGCGGGGAAATAACACTCAAACCTTCATCGAGCGTTTTCAGATGCGCCGCTATCCCTTTGAATGCGCATTTTAACAGGTTTTTCTTTTAATATGAACGATTTCGATGTTTATTGCTTATTTCTTCTGTTTTTACAATGACATGTTTCAAATGTAATATAAAATGTAGTTCAAATGTAGCCTATTTTTATGTGATGAAACGTTATTAAATAGACACAGATCTTGCGGCACCCCTGGCCAGTCATTACGGCACCCACTTTGGGAACCACTGATTTAGAGTATTATTTAAATAAATCAAAGTTCCTTTTTGCACCTTACTTTTGTTGTCCGTCTCTTTTATGTTATGGCTTAACTCGGGGGAATCTAGCCGTAACATAATTGGGGGCTTGTCCGGGATCTGGACGTTTTTCTTTTTTTGAGCCATTTTTGCGTTTGCATTTTTGCATTTGCTTTGATAACCTTTTTGGAGTCGCGTTTGTTTGCTGTGGTGAGTTTTGGTGGATGTGTGCCATCTTGTTGGTGCACCCTCTCTGTCCCTCTCCTGTGTAAGCGGTGCATTGGTAAGTTGAGCCTGCTGGGTGTTTATCCTCTGTAGTTTGGAGTTTGATTATCAATCATCTTACCCTGGTTAACTGTAGTTAGGTTTGTCACTTTATTTTTCCTTTTTTGTTTTTGGTGTTAATCCCGGGTGGGGGTACGCTTCGGAGTCCTATGGTGAGCTAATCAATTGGTTCTCCATTAGCGCTCGCGAGTTCAGCGTTTAAAGTCTGCCTCGGCCCGGTACAGCACTGAAGACTAGTTTAGGTGATTAGTTAGATCTTTCTAGTAGACTGTTTCCAGGGAAGCTCCTACTCAATAGTAACCATCTCATGGTAGCACCCAGAGGCTCCGCTCATCAGTGTAACTTGTAACACCTGTTAATTTGTTTGGGCAGAGTGAGGGAGCACTGATTTATTATGACGACTCAGTGTCAGTAGGTTATTGTTTGGTGCTGTGTATTGCGCTGTTTGGTCATTTTCAGCGTGTAGTTGGTACAGCTAAAACGTTGGCATTTGTGTATGCATGTTTGAGGCAGTCTTTTGTCCCCTGTTTTTCTATGACTTTGCCTATTGTGTAGCCAGTCGCTGCTACTTTCATACTTTTACTCTGCATGTGTTGTGTGCGCACTACTGTTTTTTGTTACCTTGTAGCATGTTATCCTTGTTTAGGATGTTTGGCTGTGTTTTCACAGTATTTGCTTCTTAATCGAAGCTGTTATCTCACTTGTCTGGTGTACTGTCCAGGCGTTTTTTGCAAGCTGCTATTTCTGTGTGTTAGCTTTACGGTTGTGGGATTCGACTGCTTGCTCCAATGTGTGAGATGTTTGAAAATTACCTTGTGCTACTTGTAGGTAACGTTAAAGGCTAAGCGATTTTTGGGCCTTTAGTTTTGGTAATGCATGTGTGCAGTGTTGAGGGTATTTTTCTTGGCTTGATAGCCTGCACGTCTTTGATAGGGACGTTTGTTGAACCAGAGTGGTAATTGAGTGGTAGTGTTAGGGAGTTTCTTTGACACCATAAGCTTTCTGGCATGTATCTTCTTAATCTTTCATAGTTGCTCTGGGCTCATATTTCTTATAATGGCATCTGGGGTTGATGAGTTTCTGGAATCTCCATCTGAAGGCTTGTTGCATACCTATACTAAGGAACAGTTGTTGCAGATTGCTGACCACTATCATGTCGAACTAACGAGTGGTGACAAACGACTGAAAGACAACATTATAGGTCCATTGAAGTTTTCTTTGACGGAAATGGAAGTTCTTGCTGCCAGGTCGGATGTTTCCGATAAACCGGCTGTAGTCTTGGGTTTGGGTGAACAACCCCCTGTTCCTGACTTAGCTGAGACTCTGAAGCTTCAGCTTGAACTAGAAACTCGAAAACAAGAAACTAAAAGGTTAGAGACTATGGGTATAAGAGAAAAGAAGGAATTACAGAAACTGAAGAATGAAAGAATGGCATTAGCCGGCAGTCCTACTGTTCAGGCCCATTCCGAATTTGATGTCAGTCGTAACATACGTATGGTTCCTCCTTTCTCTGAGAAGGAAGTTGAAAAATATTTTCCTCATTTCGAAAGGGTGGCTACGTCTTTAAGATGGCCCCGAGAAGTTTGGACTTTGCTTCTGCAGTGGGTCATTCCGTGTCAAATCACCCAAAATAACAGACAATTTGATGAAACTTGGTATACTTGTTGGTTGGGATCTCACAACACCAAATCTCAAATTTCAGGTCAGTCGGACCAGTGGTTTGGGAGATATGGACCCCCGAATTTTGAGATTTTGTGCAAAAAGGGGCATGGCCGTCAACCTTTGAACCCTCATATCTCAGGAAATACTGGGCCAATCTTCAAATGGTAGTGTTGGAAAGGGAATTTGACAGAGATTCAAAATCTGTCATTATTTTTCAGATTCGAGTATATTGGGGTACATTGACCTCTTGACCTTTGCTATGACCTTGAAATTGACCTTGTGGATCACGTGACCTTGAGATTACCTTTCCTGGAATTTAATCACCCACATGTTAACTAAAATATACACTTCTGTATATTTTACACCTCTGAAACTTCTTTCAGAGGTGTAATATTTTTTGTTTAGCAGCAATAATTGGTAATTGGTCGTTTCAAATTCATTCATAGTCCTTTCAATGGTAAAGGGTGACAAAGTCAATATTTGCACACGCTCTTGGTAGGATTCTGACCGTTGAATTTCTCTTTTAGCTCCTCCAACACTTTCCTGAATAACTGAAGGTCCGATTTTTCTGATGAGTCAAGGTTACTTTCAGCAGAATCAAGTGGGACATCATAGACTTGTTCAAGCTGTCGTTTCAATGTTACTGTAGCTGATGCTAGTTTTTGCTGTCCTTTCATTCGTTTACTGGAAGATGCTAGTGAATGGAGTTTAACAGGAGTTTCACCTAAACTTGATAGGGTATAATTCAAATCGAAGTCCTTTGCTGGGGAAACAACAACCAGAGGTTCGACTGGGATGTCATCATCAACCTCTCCCATACTCCCACCCATACTCCCGCTCTCCTCTGCAGGGGCTTTGACCTTTGATTTCTGAAGGCTAATCAGACAGTCACAGCACAATTTTTCTCCTGGCACTCTTTGGAGGATTCACTAAGCCTTTGTAAGTGTCCATGCTAACAATTCGTAAAGATCTAGTGCGTGCTTTCTTGGGATGACGGTTAAAAGGACGGTTAAAAACACTTTTTCCGCAATGTTGAAAACTTGGTTAAAAGTTCTTGTTCATGATGTGAACAGATGTTCCTGATGTCTCCTGTTTTGACCCCACTTCGAAGAATAAGGAGTTCAACTTCTTCAGTTTTCCATACACTTCGCAAGGACTTCTTTCTGGTATGATGGTGTTGATGGCAAACATTTTCAGGAGAGTAAAAGCTGCAGTTAGCCCTTGAAGAAAAAAACTATATTTTTAATATCAACCACCTCATTTAAAACCATTGGCAAGGCTATATGACATGATATAATGACCTAATATGTATTATGAGGAAAACATTGATACTTACATATCAACATTTGCCATTGTGTCCAACTTCAAAGCTTCAGATTTTCAAAGAAATGCAGATCAAGAAATGTCTTTGTCTTAAATTTTTAAATGCCATGTGCTCAATGGGGATGGGGATTTCCCAGGGCTGCTTGAACTGAATACTGAAACGTGATTGGTCAGTTCTTTCACAATATAAGGCCCACTATGACGTAAGAATAGGCCTACAGAGTTTGTCTATGATGTAACAATTGGTGCCCAGTTTTTCTATGATGTGACAATCGGCACCCAGCGTTTGTCTCTGACATGACAATCACCACATTCCCATGTACAACGTTATAAGATATGGCATCACTAGACATGCCTGTGTAGAAATATGTGATGCCATTTGGTTTCTTTTTTTAATTTGTATTAATCTTTTATTTATACTGAAAGGATACAATAGGCAATATTTTACCTGTTTTCATTGTCTTTCAGTAGCTTGAAATAGTTCATATTACACTTAACATCATTAGTATGTAACAGCGAACATATGTACAATACAAATGCAAAATTAATATACAGAATATACAAAGATATATGGTTGGACTAAATTCACAATTTCCCAGGTAAACCATCAGTTCACAATTTCCCAGGTAAACCTTTCATATCCTTCAAGCATTCCTTGTCATGTCAGGTGGATTTTGACTCCCAAGATGGGTTTTGGTCATGAGAGGAATCTATGCATGTAGAAAATATACATTATAATGCATTTTATCAATCATCTCTGTGGGTATGCATTTTTATAATCTGTATTGCTGCTAAACAAAAAATATTACACCTCTGAAACTTCTGTATATTTTAGTTAACATGTGGGTGATTAAATTCCACGAAAGGTAATCTCAAGGTCACGTGATCCACAAGGTAAATTTCAAGGTCATAGCAAAGGTCAAGAGGTCAACGTACCCCAATATACTCAAATCTGAAAAAAAGTAGTTCCTGAGATATGAGGGTCAAAGGTTGGCGGCCATGCCCCTTTGTACACAAAATCTCAAACTTTGGGGGTCCGTATCTCCCAAACCACTGGTCGGATTGGCCTATTTGGTGTTGTATGATCCCAATCAACAAGAATACCAAATTTCATCAAAATCTGAGGTGGTCGGGTTTAACTCTTTGGGTGATTTGACCTGGAATAACCCCAGTGTGTTTTGACAGGTAAGGCTCAACAGGCCTATACTACTTTGACACTAGATGACAGTTCGGATTATGATTTGGTAAAAGCAGCGATTCTGCGTGAACTTGTTCCAGAAGCATATAGACAATGTTTTCGGAGTTACCGTAAACTCGATAGACAGACCTATGTGGAATTTGCCAAAGAAAAGGAAAATTTATGTGACAGATGGTGTGCATCTCAACAGGTTACCACTCTAGAACAACTTAGAGACCAAATGATTTTAGAAGAGTTTAAAAACTGTCTTCCTGAAACTGTTACCACGGAAGTCATGAAAGCAGTTCTTGCTGATGAGTTTATTTTAACACACAAAACGTCATTTTCTGTTAAAACTTCAACTCGCTTTGAGCGGCGCTTTCATGCTGACAGACATTCTAGAAATCAAGAACAGAAAACAACTTTCCTTCAATTGGGAGAGGGAAGAATATAATGTGTCCCAAAGACCAACTATCTGCTCCGGGTTTGTCAGATTACACTCCTTTCCTTCTTAAAGGGGTGGTGTCACTGCCTGGTAGCCCTGGTGTTGAAGTCACTATTCTCCGTGATACAGGTGCTGCTCAGTCATTTATCCTTGATGATGTGTTACCGTTGTCTGACAAAACCTCCCTAGGCACAAATGTTCTGGTGCAGGGAATGGAAATGGGTTTTACTGATGTCCCATTGCACAAGGTGAGTCTGACTTGTAAATTGGTAACTGGTGATGTTGTTGGTGCCCTTCCGTTTCTGCCTGCTCAAGGTGTCACCTTTTTATTGGGGAACGATTTGGCTGGTGGCAAGGTTTTTGCTGTTCCTGAAGTTACTTCAAGCCCTATCTTGTCCAACACCCCTGATAGCCTTGAACAGAGTTTCCCAAAGTGTTTCCTACATGCGCTGTGCCGCGAGCTATGGCTAAAAAGATAGATGATGTGGTTGATTTAAGTGAGACGTGCATATTCCATCCTGAGATAACAAATGTTACCTCTACTTTAGCTGAGACGTGTGATGTTAACCCAGTTGGCGATGCATATTGTAGTGAGGCGGTGTGGCATGACAAAGATACCTTGTTGGAGGTTAAAGAAACATTGTTGCCGTGGGAACAACTGATTAGAGAGCAGCAGCATGACGTTGATGGTTTGTCTGTCGGCTACTTCACACAATCTGGTGTTCTGATGCGGAAATGGAAGCCAGTAGATGCATCATCTAATGAAGATTGGCGTACAATTTACTAAATTGTTGTACCACTAAAATATCGACCTGAAATACTATCTCTGGCACATGGTTCTCAATTTGCTGGGCACCTGGGGATAACAAAAACATATGACCGTGTCTTAAGACATTTCTTTTGGCCTGGTCTAAAGCGGGATGTTATCACTTATTGCAAAACCTGTCATGAGTGTCAATTAACAGGGAAGCCAAGCTAAACCAAACAATTGCCCCGCTACATCCAATTCCAGCTTTTGGAGAGCCGTTTGAGCGGGTAATCATTGATTGTGTTGGTCCCGTAACGCGGAGTAGACGAGGGAATCAGTATCTTCTGACTATAATGTGCGCTGCCACACGTTATCCAGATGCTGTGCCCTTACGGAAGATAACTGCCCCTGTAATTGTAAAGGCACTGCTGAAGTTTTTCTCAGTTTTTGGCTTGCCTAAGGTGATTCAATCAGACCAAGTTTCCAACTTTATATCCCGTACGTTTTCCCAAGTTTTAAAACAGCTGGGTATTCAACATTGCCCTTCCAGCGTTTATCATCCAGAGAGTCAGGGTGCTTTGGAAAGATTCCATCAAACACTCAAATCAATGTTATGCACTTACTGCCTCTCTGATGAGAAGGACTGGGATGAGAGTATCCCAATGTTGCTCTTTGCCGTTAGAGAGATAGTACAGGAGTCACTTGGTTTCAGTCCTGCTGACTTGGTATTTGGTCATACCGTGCACGGTCCCCTTAAACAACTGAAAGAGAAGTTTGTGGCGTCTGACAAACCCCATAACCTCCTTGACTATGTTTCCAACTTCAGGTCACGCTTGAGAAAAGCTTGTGAGATGGCTAAATCTACCCTTGCAGTGTCGCAGCGCCGCATGAAAAAGCTTTTTGACAGAGGCACAAAAAGTTGTTCGTTCTCTCCTGGTGACAAGGTGTTGGCATTCCTTCCCATCTTAGGTTCGGCATTGCAATCCCATTACAGTGGCCTGTATGCAGTAATCTCTAAGGTTGGTGACTTGGATTACCTCATTGCCACACCAGACCGTAGGAAAAAAACCTGTTTATGCCATGTCAATATGCTCAAGGCTCACCATGAACGGAGTGCTGTTGAGTGTCCAGTTAAGCCTGTGCTTGTCACTTCCCCTGCTCCACACTCCGAGGCCTGGCCAGTGTTGTCCTCTACATTCCCAGAGGGGACTGTGGACGGTGTGACAGGGCCCTCAAGGTGTGTTGTTGGGGGCAGGCTGAAGAACTCTGAGATGTTGTGCTGTCTGAACGTCTTTCGCATCTCTCACATTCCAACAGAGCTGATATTCTGGAGCTCATTGAATCGCATCGCCAGTTGTTTCCTGACGTGCCGAGCCGTACCACCCTCATAGAGCACGACATTGACGTAGGTAATGTAGCTCCCATTAAACAACATGCGTATCGCGCAAATCCAGTGAAGCGCACGAAACTAAAACAGGAAGTGACTTACATGTTAAAACACAACATAGCTGAACCTAGTAAAAGTGCTTGGAGTTCACCATGTTTGTTGGTTGACAAATCAGACGGTTCACCGCGATTTTGTACAGACTTTCGTCGTGTAAACTCTGTCACTAAGCCTGATAGCTATCCGTTGCCGAGAGTGGATGATTGCATTGACCAGGGTTGGGTCTGCCATTTTTGTTAGTTCACTAGACCTTAAAGGTTACTGGCAAATTCTCGTGCCCGTGAGATATCTGCTTTCGTTACTCCAGATGCCTTCCTGCAGTACACCATGATGGCATTTGGGTTACGAAATGCTCCCGCCACCTTTCAGCGCTTGGTAAACGGGGTTCTGGCTGGCTTGCATGGCTGTGAAGCCTACCTCGATGATATCGTTGTGTACAGTGCCACGTGGCCAGACCATGTAAAACAACTCTCTGCGCTCTTTGACCGATTGGCTGACGCTAACCTTACCATCAACTTAGCCAAATGCCAGTTCGGCAAAGCCACAGTTACCTACCTCGGGAAAGTTGTAGTGGGTGGGCAAGTTCGTCCCGTGTACGCTAAGGTTGAAGCGGTCACTAAGTATCCTCCTCCATCCAGCCGCAAGGAATTGCGACGCTTCCTTGGCATGGTGGGGTACTACAGGGGTTTCTGCAAAAACTTTGCTGCTGTTGCTGCTCCTTTGACATATCTCCTCAACCCAAAAGTGGAGTTTCTTTGGTCTGAGGAGTGTCAGACAGCATTTACATCCATTAAAGCACTCCTTATACATGCGCCAGTTCTGTCTGCCCCAGATTTCTCACGTCCGTTCCGACTAGCTGTCGATGCAAGTGATTCTGGTGCAGGTGCCGTTCTCCTCCAAGAGCTCTCTGATGGCATTGAGCATCCTCTTTGCTATTTCTCCGAGAAATTACTCTACCTTCGAAAAGGAGGCCCTCGCTTTGATTCTTGCATTGCAGCAGTTTGAGGTTTATGTCGGGTCCTCTGCCTCGCCTGTAGTGGTTTACACAGATCACAACCCTCTGGTCTTCCTTCATAGAATGAAGAACTCCAACCAGCATCTCATGCGGTGGAGTCTCTTCCTTCAGGGCTTTGATCTCGCTATCACACACATAAAGGTAAGGACAACATCATTGCGGATGCGTTATCCAGGGTGTAGCGTGTGTAAGGAGGGCCATATGGTAAGCCATTGAGACTGGCATTGTTGTAAGTTTGTGTTGTACTGAACTAATAGTCGTCATACTGTACAAACCAAATTGATATGTCTTAATGTGTTTTTTTGGTGTTTTTGAATTGTGTATTTTTGTGTAATGTATTTTGGGCCTTGCTCCTTTCGATGCTGTGGCTATTAACCACAGTTTGGTGATGGGGGTGTTACGGTTGCCCTTTTTCTTTCTCTCTCTCTCTTGCTCCCTCCCAGGTGCAATCAACGCAATAGGACACACCTGGGAGAGGCCTGATATAAGGAGAGCCTGTTTTGACCTGTGGCTGCTGCATGTGCCATTGGCACTTCTTTTTGGTTTGCAGCCAGGCTCATTCCCACCATTTCGTTCTCATCATTTGCTGTTCTTTTTCCATTATCCTAGTTTTACATTCATGTTACTGACGCCTACATATCCACTTCTACCTACACCTCACACATGACACGGACATTTAGAGTATTATTTAAATAAATCAAAGTTCCTTTTTGCACATTACTTTTGTTGTCCGTCTCTTTTATGTTATGGCTTGACTCGGGGTAATCTAGCCGTAACAGGGTGTGACGGTGTGTGTGTGTGTGTGTGTGTCACATGACGGTGTGTGTGTGTCACGTGACGGTGTGTGTCGTGTGTCACGTGACGGTGTGTGTGTCGTGTGTGATGTGACGGTGTGTGTGTGTGTGTGTCACAGTGTTTGTGTGACTGTGTGTGTCTGTGTGTGTGTGACAGTGTGTGTTTGCGTAGCCTGTTCTACAGGAGTTGAGTGTTATTTGGCCGTTTTTGGCCGTTTTGAGTGTTTTGTTCATTTAGGTGACCACAGCTTACTAGTTGCACGAATTGAGCTGAAAATGACTGCACTTATAGAGTGTGGCCTATTCTCCAGGAGCTGAGTGTTTTGGTTTTTTTTTTGCAGTTTTTGGCCGTTTTGGAGCGTTTTGTTTGTTTCATTCAGTTCATCTTTACTGATTCCAAAAAGGAACCTTTGCTAACATTTCTATTTCATCTCTCGTCTCGTGCAGGAATCCACGCCAGGCGGCCTTCCAGCTCACGCTCCCCTGCTCTTCCTGTGGGGCACTTCTGCCCACCTCCCCTTCAAAACTTTTGAGGCTTGTGTTACAGCTAGTCAAAGGCTGGAATGCAAGTGAGTGTGCAGTTTAATTGCATATCGTATGTGCTTCCTTATCGGTAGTGCCACATTAAACACACATGTAAAACAGGCTGCTAATCCCACAGTCATTAATGAGACAATGTGATGCCACGTCGGTATCTGCCCGTGTGTTTTATGAATCTGGCCGGTTGTGTCATTGTTTTGAGTAGTGCTTGACAAGTCAAGATGGTGGTGGGGGTGATGATGGTGATTATTATGACACAAATGCACGTCAAACTAGCTTTTTGGTCAATACCTGCTTCAGACTGACCCTGACAATGGCCCGGAGCAGCCCAAAGCTGACCCTAAAAGCCACCCCCCCCCTTTGTTGCCCTCTGGTTGCGCAATCTGGTAAATACCGCCATTTTCATCATCTGCTAAACTGCTTTAAATACATATATATGTGTATATATATATATATAGTTCATAGAGTAGCAACATTTCACATGCTTGCACCGCTCACAGGCCCACAGGCTCAAAGAATGGAGCTTACAACATTAAGACAGGCCTGTTCAACAAAGGGAATAGGATGTCATTGTAGGAGCCCTATGTTAGGCAGAAATGCTTGTTTATTGTTTGTCTACTAACCCTCTGTTTGACGCCCTCTGAAGGTCGAGGCTATATATGATGGCAGGACAGGTGTGCACAGAGTGGCTGATTGGGGCAAAGCCTTTCTACAGCTTGGCTTCACTTGGACTGGAACGACAAAACTCCGTTTAGCAATTGTAGCACTGGTGTGCTGCATCCGATACTAGAACATTGGAGGATTTGTGTAATCTGGTTGTACTGGAACAATTTAAAAAACTCTGTCCCTGACTATATTGCTACATACATTAATGAGCGTAAAGTTAAAACTGCTGATGAGGCTGCCATTCTGGCCGACGAATATGTGTTGAGTCATAAAAGCAGGTTCGCGGAATCTGGTAATCTGGGTGGTTTTGGTTGGAAGGATTTGGATTCTAGGGTTAAGTTTTCTAAGCCTGGAATAGAGCCAACTTTACCAACGTATGATCGTGGTGCACGTGGTAAAAATGATTCAGGCCATGTCTGTAACTATTGTCAAGGACGGGGTCATTGGAAAAATGAGTGTCCTGTCATTAGGAATATATCTAGATGCCCAAATGGTATTGGCCAAATCAAGCCAGCTGCTTTGGCGATCTCGGTTCCTAACCCAGTGAGTGCGGTTTCCCCTTTGCAGGTGCAACCGGTTGAGTTGAGTGTTTGTAAGTAACTCTAATTACTCTGTGTTCTTATCGGAGGGTTTTGCATCACTGGTGGGCAGCAGTAGTACAGTACCAGTTAAGATTTTGCGAGATACAGGGGCATTGGACTCATTTGTTCGGGAGTCACTATTGTCCTTTGCACCTGAGACTGACACAGGGAACAGTGTGTTGATTCGAGGGATGGGGTTAAAAATCTTGACTGTCCGATTACATAAGATGGTGCTGAATTCAGGTCTG
This sequence comes from Hoplostethus atlanticus, assembly GCA_034670405.1. Lineage (NCBI taxonomy): Eukaryota > Metazoa > Chordata > Actinopteri > Trachichthyiformes > Trachichthyidae > Hoplostethus > Hoplostethus atlanticus. The sequence goes on from JAXDDX010000539.1 coordinate 11,608, forward strand.
GTGCAAGGAGAGGTGAAGATTGATGTACGTCCTGGGCTACCTGTGGAAGGGGTGGACATAATTCTGGGGAATGATCTGGCCGGTGACCGGGTCTGCACCCCATCCTAATGTGATTACACAGGTGCCATGTCACTCCAGGCTCTCATCTGCTTCAGGGGGATCTGTTGAAAGTGCACCAGGTGGGCCTGAGGTGTTTCCAGTTTGTTTGGAGTGTCAAAATTCAGTTTACCTTGGCCTGAGAACTTCATCTCTGTGTCCCATGAGGATTTGTTGAGGGAACAGAAAGTTGACCCCTCATTAAAACAGCTTTTTGATAGTGTCTTGCATGCCCATGAAGTGAGAAGCGCAGCTCAAGGTTACTTCCTTGACAAAGATCTGTTGGTGAGGAAGTGGATGCCTCACAGGGAAGATTTTGTGGGGGGCGTGATTATTCGGTAACACTTTATTTGAAGGGGTGTGCATAACACTGTCATGACACTGTCATAACCATGACATGACACCTGTCATGACCATGAAGGACGCTTCATGAATGTTTATGACTTGTCATTAAGTGTCATTCGGTAAAGACATCTCAAACAATGTCAACTTTGCATTAACAATGACATAATTTACCGAATGACACTTAATGACAACAGTCATAAACATTCATGAAGCGGTTAGGGTTAGGGTCATGGTTATGACAGTGTCATGACAGTCTTATGCACACCCCTTCAAATAAAGTGTTACCGATTATTCAAATTGTCGTTCCTGCTAAATTCCGAAATGCAGTGTTGCGGGCATCACATGACAATGTGGCTGGACATCTGGGGGTAAGGAAAACATATGAGACGTGCCACACCTGTCAATTGACTGGGAAACCCAATAAAGGTATAAAGCCTGCCCCTTTGTATCCGATCTCGGTAGTAGGCCAGCCTTTTGACCATCTGATCGTGGATTGTGTGGGTCCTCTGCCTTGTTCGAAGTCTGGTAGCAGTTACTTGTTGACGGTGATGTGTCTAACCACAAGGTATCCTGCAGCCTATCCACTCCATACCATTACAACCAGGTCTGTTGTTAAGGCATTATCTCAGTTCATCTCCATATTTGGAACTCCCAGGGTCATTCAGATTGATCAGGGATCCAATTTCACCTCTAAAATGTTTGCTCAGGTTTTGAAGCAACTCAAGCAGCTAAAACAGAACCAGGCCACAGCATATCATGCACAGAGCCAAGGTGCTCTGGAACGCTTCCATCAAACCTTGAAATCCTTGCTGAGGTCTTATTGTACAGAGTGGGACGGTGACTGGGAGGAGGGCTTACCCTGCTGTTGGCAGCTAGAGAGGTGGTACAAGAGAGCACTGGTTTTAGCCCTAATGACCTTGTGTTTGGACACACTGTACGTGGTACATTAACTATCATGAAGGATGAATTGGAAGACGGTGGAGCCACCACAGAACTTGGTGAGCTATGTTAATGGGTTCAGGCATAGGCTGTTTGTGGCTGGGGAACGCGCAAAGGAGAAGTTGACGAGTTCCCAAGAGAAAATGAAGCGCCTGTATGATCGAAGAGCTGAGTGTAGATAGTTTATCCCAGGTGATCAAGTTCTGGTTCTGTTACCCCTGGTTGGTTCACCTTTCCAGGCTAAGTTTATGGGTCCTTATACTGTTGTGTGTAAGGTCTCTGAGTTAACCTACGTAATTGCCACTCCTAATCGTAGGAGGTCAACAAGGCTATGTCATCTTAACCTGATGAAGCCTTACTATGCTCGGACATCTGAATCTGGTGAGCGGCAGGCTGAAGAGCTCTCTCAGGCCTGTACTTGTGGCAAACACAGAGGTGTTGTGCTCCTTCGCTTCTCATGCACTTGTAGACTGTGGGGAGGAGGGGAATGCATCACCTGATGACTGTGTGTTGCAGGGTCGTCTGAAAAACCCTTAGCAACTTGCATAATTTAGATTTCAAACGGGTGGAATTGGTTAACCTTATCAAGAGTTATCCTTGTTTGTTTTCAGATACTCCTTCTCGTACACATCTTATAGAACACGATGTTGATGTTGGAGATGCAGAACCCATTAGGCAACGATTTTATCGTGTGTCAGCTGACAAACGTAAACATCTGGATGCAGAGGTTAAGTACATGCTGGAGAATGATATTGCTGAACCTTGCTGTTCCAGTTGGGCTTCTCCATGTCTTCTTGTAAAGAAGCCAGATCTTACTGACAGGCCTTGTACAGACTATCGTAAAGTTAGGGCGTTTTCACAAGGTTTTTGTTACATTGTATCCAGTGCGTATTTTAACTTCTGGAGGGATTCTGAACTGCTTGACTCATCTAGAATAGGCTGAGTATATTTTTCTTGCTCATCAAGTTGCTATTAGCTGTACTTAGACTGCTTCAGTACTAGTGCTTTAATCAATCGTCTATGGTTAGCTGCTAGTTGGTCAGTTTCTGTTTGTGTCATAGCCCCTATTGAAGGTAGTTTCACAAAAGCTAGGCCAATTGCCTTGTTAATTGTCTGGGAGGGGCCTGCCCAACTCAAGGTTTATAGTCAGTCCAGGTAGAGTTTTACTCCAGTGTGTATTTTAACTTCTGGATGGATTCTGAACTGCTTGACTCGCAAGAATTAACGCAAGTTCAATTAATTGCCGCAATATTTGCAAGAGCTTGCAATTTTCCCAAAACCCCACAATATTCTTGCATAAAACGGTCAAATTGGCACAATGCTTCCACATTAACACTCCTACATGTTCGGGAGGTTGTTTTTTTATTTAAATATGCAATTTGCACCATTTGTTTTCTTGTTATCCTGAGCCGTTGATATGGTTACACACGAGGACAATGCCGGAGTGGCCAATCGGGACAACCGGGACGAATCTAGGTGGGCCGGTGGGTCTGTGGGCCGGTTGGACGCGCCGCGCCGCGGTGTAGTCTAATCATTTTATAAACTGTTAAAGTTGATTTGCTGCTAACAGGCCGGTGACTAGTTAGATGTGTGTTCTCCGGTCCGGACCTTTCTCTCCTTTTCTCTATGTCAAACTGGCAGCGCTGACAGATTTTTTTTTACATTTTTTTTTTTTTTAACCTTTATTTTACCAGGTAGTCACTTGCGAGCAATGATCTCTTTTTCGAGCAAGACCTGGCCAAAATGGCAGCATTTAAAAACAAACAAACAAACATACAAGACACAAAAACAGACAAGAACATAAAAGGCAAAGTGGCGCAAGGGGATAAATTTGAGCTGGAGCAGACAAGATTGAATGGGATTGGGGGAAATTGGAGGGTAGGGTAAAAAAGGTAGGGTAGGAAAGGGGAGGGAAGGTGAGGTTGCTGGGGAGAGAAGGTCAAGTTAATGATATAAATATAACACCACATTATACAGTGAAGCATCGACATACTCCCATCTCATTGTTTAAAATGTCCGTAATTTGAGCTTTAAAGTCAGATATGGTAATGAAGGCCTGCAGTTTCAGAGTGTTTTGAAGTCCATTCCAGGCAGAGGGAGCAGAGAACATGAAAGCCCTTTTCCCAAACTCAGTGCGGGTTCTGGGTACTGAGGCATATAAATAGTCCTGTGATCGTAAGTTGTGAGATGGGTTTGATGTGATAGTGAAGTATGTGAACCGAGGTAAAAAGGGAGCTGACCAATGATGGCTTTATAAATAGAGGTGTACCAATGAAGCAGCCTACGGGCAGTCAAGGACGGACAGTTTACTTTAGCATACAGAGTGCAATGATGGGTAAGTGATCTATAACCGGTAATAAATCTTAATACACCATGGTAAGCAGTGTCCAACGTGTAGTGAGGTGGAACAGGCATTCATGTATAAAACATCACCATAATCTAATACTGGTAAAAACGTGGCAGCGACTAGTTTCTTTTTTGCATTAAAAGAAAAGCACGACTTGTTTCTGAAATAGAAACCCAACCTCACTTTTAGCTTCTTAACCAGACTTTCGACATGTGGTTTAAAAGACAAGCTATCATCAAGTAAAAAGCCTAGGTATTTAAAAGTCGATACAATCGAAATTGGAATACCTTGCGATGTGCGTATAGAGGCAAGACTATGCGCTTTTGTTTTGGACTTAGTAAAAATCATCATTTTTGTTTTCTCCGGATTTAAAACAAGCTTTAGTTGCTGAAGTTGGGATTCTATTTCTTTAAAAGCATTTTGCAAATTTTGCAAAGTAGTAGCACAACAGTAAATGACAGTGTCATCAGCATAAAAATTAAAGTTTGCATTTGGAACACTTTTGCCTAAATTATTGATATAGATTGTAAATAACAATGGTCCTAGAACAGAACCTTGTGGAACCCCCTTGTGGACAGATAAAACATCAGAATAAAAACCATCAGCCTGAACACGTTGAGTCCGGTCAGCAAGATAATTACAGAACCAGCCAACAGCAAAGTCAGACAGTCCTATATTAATTAGCCTATGCTTCATAATATTATAGTCCACAGTATCAATAAAGAGGGAAGCACAATGTTGTTTCCTATCTAAAGCCCCAATTATGTCGTTTACTACTTTTGTAGCTGCTGTAACTGTACTGTGACATTTCCTAAAACCAGATTGATCGCAAGATAAAATAGAATTGTTATACAAGAACTCCTTCAGCTGGTTACTTACCAGAGTTTCCAGTATCTTGGCAAGAGCTGACAAGTTAGAAATTGGTCTATAGTTGTTGAGGTTTGAAGGTTCACCACCTTTTAACAGGGGAAGAACGTGAGCCTTTTTCCAAATCTTGGGGATTTCGTTACAAGTCAAGGTTAAGTTAAAAAGGTTCTGCAATAAAATCAGCAGAAAGTTTTAAATAATAGGGATCCAATTTATCAGGCCCTGCCGGTTTTTTAGGATTCAAATTCTTAAGGGCTTTATGCACTTCACTAATAGAAAAGGGGTGAAAATTAAATTCATCATGTGATGGAGGCTCAATTTCAAGTGAGACCTGTGTTGCAGTAGTGTTTGTTCCTTGATCAAAGAGAGAACCAGAAGAGACAAAGTGTTTGTTAAAACAATTGAGCATCTCAACTTTCTCATACACAGTAGATAAACCAGATACAATACAAGGTGGGAGACCAGATGTGCTATTTGGGGATAAGGATTTGATTGTCTGCCAAAATTTCCGTGGGTTATTTAGATTTTCTGTTGTGAGAGTGAGATAAAAACTTGATTTGGCCTTCTTTACTAAGGAAGTACATTTATTTCTTAAACATCTAAAAGTGGTCCAGAGTTTGCCTTCCTTGCCTTGGCCCAGAAGTAATTCCTTTCACATATGAGATTGGATAAATCTTTAGAAAACCACGGGTTATCCCTGCTCCTAACTCTATACTTCCTAAAAGGGGCGTGTCTGTCTACAATTGGTAAAAACATATCCAGAAAGAAATTCCATGCTAACTCAACGTCAGGTATTAAAGAGACCCTGCTCCAATCATTTAGATACATATCTTGCCAAAATCCCTGTTCGAAAAAATGCTTTGTATCACGTTTAATAATGTAGCGAGGTTTTGATTTTGGTATTTTTGTATCCCTGACACCCGCAATAACACAGTGGTCACTCACGTCATTAGGAAAGATGCCTACCGAAGTATACTTATGAGGATTATTTGTTAAGAACAAGTCAATAAGTGTAGATTTTTCAGGACATTTCGGATTTGGGCGAGTTGGGGAGTGTATTATTTGCGTAAAAGTCATTGAATTACAATATGCTTTAAAATCATCTGACGCCGGAGATAACCAGTCCCAATTGAGATCACCAACGACGACTATTTCATTGTCCGTTAATTTGGAGAGCATGTCAGATATTGAGGCTAACGTTTCCTTTGCAGCAGAAGGAGGTCTGTAACAGCCGACAACTGTGATATTGCAACCCTTTGATAATTCAATTTGTAAGGTGATAATTTCGAATTGCTTAGGTATTGATTGCCTTACTAACACTTTAGTGTGATATTTACATTTAACATAGACAGCTATGCCACCACCACGTTTAGGACGATCAGTACGACTTAAATTATAGCCATCAATGGAAATGTCATTATCGCAACTAGATTTGTTTAGCCAAGTCTCGGAAATTATAATGACATCAGCTCTGGTTGTCTGCGCCCAAATTCCAACAAAATCTATTTTCGGCAAGAGACTTCGGACATTTAAATGAATAATGCCAAGTCCAGATCTCGCATTGAAGTCAGAAGGAGTTTGAATACAATGAAAATCAGGACCAGGATTGGGTTGGACATTACCAGAGATCATTAGCAGTAATACATAGTGAAATAGGTTTTAAGTGCATAGTGACATATCATGGTAATAGACAATTTAGCTGGGGATAAAGTCACAATTCGAGTAGGTCTACACCTGAACCTAGGTAAAAAGGTCCAAGTGGATTTTGTGTGCTGAAGTGATAAACGAGACGAAAAAAGTCCACCGAGTCCATTTCCTTGCTGTTCAATTTGTGTTAGCAAATAGAACAGAGTTAGTACAACGAACGCAACGCGCATGATTTCAGCGAAAAGTTTGACGCAAAACGGAACGGCTTTGGAAAACAAACGCGTGCGAGAGGGTACGGGATTCGAGGGGTAGCAGTTGGACGAAGCAAGGGGAGAGGTATGGGAGGATCGCGGAGAAGTAAGGGGTCGTTGACTAGACCCGGTGCCAGTCCGGGAACAGCAAGCGGTGTGAGATGAGCAGACAGCGGTTATAGGAGAGGAGTGAAGAGCAGCACAGTTGGTGGAGGCGCTTAGTGGTGTTTAGTCAGACGCAGTTGACAGCGACTCAGCAAGCAGCAAAGCAGGAGTTTAGGAGCACGCAAGCAGCAGAACAAAAACGTCTTTGGAGAGGCGTTTCAGGTTGTTTGTTTTATTTAGGAAACACGAAGTCCAGTTTAGAGGATGTTTTCATGTAGCATGCAGACTACTGATGCATCCACAAAAAAGGTTTGGAATTTAATCCAGTTCAGCCGACATCAGACGAGGTAGTAACAAGACAAACTCACAACTCACAAACGTGCAGCCATCTTGGAAGGGGGTGTGACCAAACTTTACCCAGACTAGTGCTGTGAAAGATTAGCGGGAACTAATGATGTGATTGCAAATTGTAGATATGCTGCATTGCAGCCTAAAGGGAAAAAACAAACAAAAATAATGTAAAGAAAACTAGGACCAGTGAAGTATATTTGGTCCTCTAAATGTCAGAGAGCATTTGACAACATAAAAGCGCTCCTGTGTTGTGCTGCTCCGAAATTAGATCAACTTTGTCAAGCTCGAAGTGGATGCGAGTAATGTGGGGGCAGGAGCCGTGTTGTTGCAGACAGATGACCAGGGGGTAGATAGACCTGTCAGTTTCTTCTCGAAGAAGTTCAAGCGTTATCAGTTCCATTACTCAGTTGTTGAAAAAGAGGCTCTCGCATTCATTTGGGCCCTCCAACATTTTGATTTGTTCAGGCCTGGCTCCCTTGGTGGTTTATACGGATCACAATCCACTTACCTTCTTGCAGTCTTTACAAAATCCAAATCAATGACTGATGCGTTGGGCTTTGTTCTTACAACCATATCACTTAGATATTCGCCATATTAAGGGCACCGAGAATGTAATTGTGGACGCACTGTCCCGTGCACCCTTACCTTAAATGTGTTGCGGTACAAATGATTAGCCTGCTGTCTTGTCTGCTCTCCTTTGGTCTGGTTTCTCTGTCCATTCTCTTAAATTGCTCTTAAGGTACCGAGGTTGCTGAGATTGGAGTTGGAGAGGTGGATTGGAGGGATTGCAGAAAAATGGGTAGTAAAGGGTCTTTTGTTGGTAAACAAAAAAAAACCTGTAGTATTACTGCAGTCCTTTGGCAGGTTTGGGGACAAAAAGTAAAGTAGAAATAATTTTTTCTATTTATAATGCTTTTTTTTGTATTGTATTATGTATTGATGTTTTGTTTTGAGTTACTGGGTGGGACCCAGTTCTTGTGGGGGAAGGGGGTGTGACGACTCTCCTGCTTTGCTCTCCTTGTTATTGGCTATGTTGCAGAGGGCTGGCAGGGAGTGATAGGAGGAGTCGTTAGTGCTCATGGAGTACACCTGTGCAGCTCTCAGTGCTAGGGTATAAAGCTGGCTGTCGCTAACACTCGCTCTCTCTCAACAGACATCCACTTTGGCGTACGGTTTTGGGTCGTTTGTTTACATCAGACAACACCCCCACACCACACTTTTACTCAGCCATGCACACCAGGGTGTAAATGGCAAATGTGGCTGCATGCACCCGGTGGCAAGCATTGAGCTGTAAGTGACTGGACTGTTACAGTGTGGTCAGGGGCCTGTTCCAAGAAGCGGGTTTAGTGAAAACTCTGAGTTTGTTAACCCTGAGATGAGGGAAACTCTGGGTTTTCCATTCCAGAAAGAGAGGTAACTCAAACTCTGATTCAGTTACCATGGTAACTGACTCTGTGAACCTAACCTGCTCGCTGGCAGGTTTTCTTGAACAAACCCTGACTTTCTCCCTGTCTCCTCCCTCTGCTGAACCTGAAGCAGCTGTCGGACATGGCGTGTCCTTTCCTCGGTAACCCGATCGATATTCAAGCGGAAGTAATTCGCATAGCCTTATGTCGGGAGAGGATTTTGAGACCCCGATTAGATGTTCTATGTCCAGGATGGAAGAGCTGTCCGAGATATAATATGCCGTTTACAGTTCACGGATTAAGCTACAACCACCCCGAGCAGTCAAATAAAGACACATTTCACATTTCTTCTTTATTTCCTACAAATACAAAAGCAACAGTTAGTATTTTTATATTGTTCCAACAACACATTTCACCTGTGATCATGCACCCACCTCTAACTTATGTTCGAGTAATTACATTTCTAGATCTGCCTTTCTAATTTGCCGCCCCAAGTACACCATTTGAAGTATGTCTGGCCCAGACAGCTTAGTTGGTAGAGCATTAGACTCTCAGTCTCAGGACTGTGGGTTCGATCCCCACATAGTGTTAACTATCACCTTTGTAAGTCGCTTTGGATAAAAGCCTCTGCTAAATGATTTTAATGTTTTTATATTTCATTTTCAGCTGCTGCCAAGTGCGCTTTGCGCCCGTGGGATTGCACCTAAATGAAAATATTTTTTTTTCCAATACCATTCCACCACTTTCTCACATGTAGGTAATATTATAAGAAAGTGTGGTTAAATGTTAAATGAATACACTACTGCATTCAAACGTACGCATTGACTCGGGCAGCGATTCTCTCCCACGCCAATTCCCTCTCCTTTACGACCCTTCTGCTTGCTGGTTGCCATGGTGAATCGTAGTATCGGACCTCCATTGATGATGGCTTTTTATTGTCGTTGCGCACGCGCTTAACTCAAGGTGAACATACTCAAAATTGATTGAACTAACTCAAATCAGCCGTTCTGGAACCAAAAACTCAGACTTGGCCATCTCGGAATTAATCAACTCAGAGTGCAGGGTTAGACTCAGAGTTTGCTGAACCTGCTTCTTGGAACAGGCCCCTGTTCTACAGGAGCTGAGTGGTGTTTTGACCTTTTGGGCTGTTTTAAGCGCTTTGGAGAGTTTTGTTCATTTAGCCAATGAACGGGTGTAAATGGCAAATGTGGCTATTTACACCCGGGTGCACACATTGAGCTGAAAGTGACTGGACTGTGTTTATTTTAACTTCTGGAGGGATTCTGAACTGCTTGACTCATCTAGAATAGGCTGAGTATATTTTTCTTGCTCATCAAGTTGCTATTAGCTGTACTTAGACTGCTTCAGTACTAGTGCTTTAATCAATCGTCTATGGTTAGCTGCTAGTTGGCAATATATTGTAATTTTGCTTCAAGAACATAATGAATGTACATAATTTCTTTTAGTATTCAGATATCTTAAACATTTTGACAGGAATTTATCAGTGCATAAATGAAGGAAAATGCATTAATAATTCAGTCTTTTATTCACCATAGTGCACAGACTTGACACTTATTGCTGAAAACATGTATAGTTACAACATTCTTTTTTTTCCAAGTTGTACACTCGTAGGAGAATATATTTTCTTCTCAAATTAGCCATAATTATTGTTAAGGTAACTAGCTTGGAGCTGAATCCTTGTGACTTGCATGGTTTCCACTTCTAGTCTGGAGTGGTGATGTCCAGGTGCTGCTAATAGACCAATCAGGATGGTAACTATAGCTACGCATACGAGCACGGCCGAATGAACGCAACCTGCCATCACGTTCTGTGTGAAAACATTAGCAAGTGCAAAGTGTTTCGAAGTCGTAGCCAATGTGGAAGTTCGCTTTAATTTACTTGGACAAACGGTCCAGACAAGGACACCATTAGTATAGTAGAAAGCAAATGGATTGTGGATTTTGATCCCACGGATCTAAGTACATCTTATTTTGTTGAGTGTTGCTCAAACACGAGGAAGCCCACTAATGGCTGGCCAGTGGAAAGCACCAAAGTACTTCAATTATCAGGTATGATTGAATTTAGATTCCGTTAATGCCGAAAATATGTTTGTGAGCTGTAATTGGCTAGCATACCATTGGGACGTAGGCTATAGCTAGCTAGCTGAAACTGCTAACATAACGTTACAAATGATCCACGGAGAACATTCGTGTTAGCGGTTTTAGCTAGCTAGCTAGCTAGCTATAGCCTACGTCCCAATGGTATGCTAGCTAAATACAGCTCACAAACACATATTTACACATATTAGCTAGTTCCAATGTTTCCCAAACATAGCGTCATATGTGCACCGCCATTTCGGCACGGTCGCCACAAAATCAAAAGTTGGTCAGTGTCTAGAAATTGATCTAAATCGATCTCTAATGCGCCTGATGTGCGCATACGACGCTGAAGTTGGTTTCGGATTCGGCAGTTAAGGGAAATTTATTGCTGAGCGACGATCCTCCGTTTTTTGCACCTCTTACAAAAACCACTGTACATAGACCTGTCAAATCTGGACTAGATTATCCCAGAGAGTTTCAGATTTGTGAAACCTTTATTCTATTTGTGAAAATGCAAAAAATATCAATGTTGATGGATATAAATTGAATTGACCTTGGCACATTCAGTGTATAAGTCCACGTCTCTCAATTTCATTTTATATTGCCATGAGGATCGCATCTTTCTCACTTCAAAACAAAAGTAGAAAAGTTATTTTTACCTTTTGAAAAACAATCAAAACATCTTCATACATTGGTCAATTAATTAATGTACTCTTCAAATTCTTCTTTCAAAATAATATTATAGGATTAGATATTATTGTTAAAAAAATAACAAATCGTCTACTGTGTGTATGTGTGTGTAATATGTGCATTTGTATGCTTTGTGAAGGCTCTAGATTTTAACAGACTCAAAAAGCAGGAGCATTAAAAACAGAGTTTACTTTGCCAGCACGCATAACACAGGCCACCAACAGGTTAAACAGGTAAAGGGTTAAGGCAGGCAGGAAAAAGCTAAAAAACTAGCATAGTTCAAAATCAGAATTGCAGGCAGGCAGGTTCAGGCAAAACAAAAGGGCTGCAACGCTACGATAGGAGACACGATACACAGTGTGGCAAATGACTAGGCTACTGTGCAGGTCTACAGTATAAACTCTTTAAACACAATGGGGACAACTGTTGGGCAGGAGAAGAAGAGCAGGGTCTGAAATGATGGCAGATGTTAGTGATAAACAAGGTGAATTAAATGATTTCTAAATCAAATGTTGATAATTGTTACAAAGTATTGACAGACAGCTTTTCACAAAAACGTCTTCAAATGCACACTAATGGCTGAATTATGGTACTTCTAACACAGGCTACGGTGAAGGCTTTGGAGAAAGTGAGGAAACTTACAATTGCAGAAGCAGTGAGAGAAGTTGACCGTGGCCAGTTAGAGGAAAGGTGAGAGAACATGATTTTTTTTTTTGAAAGAAGAATTTGAAGAGTACATTAACTAATTGACCAATGTATGAAGATGTTTTGATTGTTTTTCAAAAGGTAAAAATAACTTTTCTACTTTTGTTTTGAAGTGAGAAAGATGCGATCCTCATGGCGATAGAAAATGAAATGGAGAGATGTGGACTTATACACTGAATGTGCCAAGGTCAATTCAATTTATATCCATCAACATTGATATTTTTTGCATTTTCACAAATGGAATAAATGTTTCACAAATCTGAAACTGTGTTTTAAGGAATCTTTAGCCTCTCTGGGATAGTCTAGTCCAGATTTGACAGGTCTAGGTATAGTGGTTTTGGATCTGGACCTGGTCCAATGTGGTCTAGATGTGAAAAAAGCTGTGAAATGTCCCCTTTTTTGCATTTTCACAAATAGAATAAAGGTTTCACAAATCTGAAACTGTGTTTTAAAGAATCTTTAGCCTCTCTGGGATAATCTAGTCCAGATTTGACAGGTCTATGTACAGTGGTTTTTGTAAGAGGTGCAAAAAACGGAGGATCGTCGCTCAGCAATAAATTTCCCTTAACTTTCCCCTTAACTGCCGAATCCGAAACTGCGAATCCGAAACCAACTTCAGCGTCGTTGTGCGCATCACGTCATATAATTTGGCATGCACAGACCATAACGTTAGAGCAGTGGCGCCCAATCCGACAGAGCCGTTGTGAAAACCAAACAGTAAAATTACTAACGGAATAATTCTGTATGTATTATAATAATTCTACTGCTTTTTGTAATGGTTTTTATTGCACACAGGACTGACGCAGGGACAATGCTGGGAGGGGAGGGAGCGTGTGAGAGATGACGTGTGTGTGTGAGGCAGAGGCATGGAGGGGGGTGCGAAAAAGAGACTGAACTAAGAAATTGTGAGAGAATATACCATATGTTTACAAAGAACTTGAGTTTTCTATTTAAATAAATCATTTAATGTCTTTTAATTTATTGAAGTGTCACAGTTAAAGCAGGGTACCCGCGGGGTCTTAAAAGTATTAAAAAAAGCATTGAATTTAATATTCTCAAAATAAGGCCTTAAAAGTATTGAATTTCATTTACAAAGTATTGGATTTCGTTTGCAAAGGTCTTACATTTTTTTCTTGTCCTTTCGTAGGATCAAATAAATACCGTAACGTCATGAATAACTGTCAAATGTATAAAATGTTTTGTGTGTAACGTTACAATTTACTCTGTTTGGTGTGGTTTGGACATTACGACAGTACAGGTAATGTTTACGTCAGTGTATTGACGCTCTTGACCGTGGAATGTGCTGCTAACAAGCTAGCTCGTCGTCTCAGAATGGGCAAGTGTCGTTTTAAGGGGCTTTCACATGATCCGCGCAAAGCGTCGGCATCAACGTCAGGTTGGACGAGACTCCTTCACATGATCAGCGTCACCCGCATCAGCCGGTGACCGTAGCTAACCACATCGCCAATGATCATACTAGCACAGCCATAGAAGTGAATATAGACTGGCTGCATATACGTCCTGTACTAAGCTGTCAACCAACCTGGTAGTCCCATCTGTAAACCGACATCATTCCATGATACAGCCTTTTTAGTCAGATCATGGTATGATTTAAGGTCATGTTGTATAATTCGGGATGCTCCGACACACATAAAACAAGTTTGTCTTCTATATAATATACAGTGTATATATATATATATATATATTTATTTTTTTTTTCGCGGCTATGATATCAAACGCCTCTCTTTCCCACTGCTCTCTATCTCTAACCCGATCACTAATGAATAGCAAATTAAGAGCTATTAGATTCCAGTGATTGGTTGCGTGTCGCGAAGGTCAAAGTTGAATATAGTTGAACTTTGAGCGCAGCGCCAGGGGGTCTCCCAGTGTCTGTGCCCAGGGCGCAGAACACCGAGGGCGGCGGCGACGCTTGCTAGTATAGGAAATTAATACCAGCGCTGAGCGTTTTTGTCGCTGATCATGTGAAGGGCACTCACAAAGCTATTGTGTATTAAATATTAATGTGACTATTATAATATGTTTTATTAAATTCAAGTACTTGGTAAATAATTATTTTCTAGGGCTTAAAATCCATACTGATTTTCCATTATATCCTTCATACTTTTGCCAGTATGGCCATGAAGTTGGCATTAAATTTCATTCTAAGTGGTATTAAAAAGGTCTTAAGTCTTAAATTTAACTTGGAGAATCCTGGGGGTACCCTGTAAAGGATAACTTAGGTATTTTTAAACCTAAATACCGAAGTTAAGTTTAAGGAAGGCTGTGTTAAGTTGCGTTAACTTGCCTTTTCTATATTGTTTTTACATACGTTTACATTTGGGCCACCAAATTTAGGGGCTTGGTGGCCTGTGGGATCTGTGCTTAAAAACATTAGCATCTATCCCTGGGAATTTGTAATCGGTAATATTTTTAATCATGTGTCAAACCATAAACTATTTTAGCTATCTTTCTGATAATCTGCTAACGTTGGCTACTCCTGTTGCAGATAAAATGGCACCTCTAAAATTGGCAGACAAACAAATGACCAATCCTTCGCCGGTCATGAGTCGCAGACCCACTAAAAAACCAAAGCGGCTTGAGAGCGATGAAGAGGAGACATACCTGTCTCCATCTGGCAATGAAAGAAATGTTGGTTAATGTTAAGTTTTCTATTTATGCCATGCATGATGCCTCTTGAGGTTCTTCTTGTTGGCTTCAAAATGGAAGCAGGGTCCCACACAACTTGGGTTAATTGATCAAATGTAATCATCAAGGAACGTTCCCCAATGAAGGCCAATATTTTTTTATCCTTGTCAATCCAAATGAAGGTTTTTTTTTTGTTTTTTAGTCTCCATACGGCCTTGATCTTTACTGTTTGGATCTACCTCTCTTTTGAGAGATGTTTATTTAGTTATACTGGGGACCCCCTGCAGCGCTCCTTTTTATTCCTGTATTTTATCTGTTCAAATTTACACATTTGCTTAATGGGACCTAGGAAGATGATAATTGATGCTCAGTCCTTTTTTAATTTAGATTCTTTGTTACATTTAGAGATCAGTATTATTGGAAATGAAAATGGTAATTATTATCTTTGTAAGCATTAACGTTTAAAGGGAAAACATTGCAAGTGTAATGCACCAGTGTAAAGAAGGGAAGCATGCTTCTATACAGAGTTATTACAAAGCCTACATGTTTTTCTACCTTTATCTCCACAGAAACGGGCTATTCTTGAAGCATCCAAAAAAAAGCAGCGCAGGACATTCCCTGCAAAGCGAACCCTGTCGTCTCGAGTCCTGCACCCTCAGCCTTAGGTGAGAGCAGTGATGATGGTCGTCTCAAAGAGCTGGAAGGTCAAGTCAACATGTTACGTAAAGAAAACTCTAGACTCCTGAATATGGTCATTCGAGGCAAGTAATATTACCACCAGTGTTCACTAGATTCCACTAGATCAGGTCTGTCGCTGCTGAATTTTCATTGCTGCCGCAATCCTTGTGCACAATATTGCCTTATTTCTCATCCTCATATGCCAACAATCATTACTATTCACACCACTGCTCTTACATCCACAAACAACACAAGCGCAGCATTTACCCCAACACAGCCTACACAAAGAAGCAAGCTTTTGGGTATCCTTGGAGATGGGCTAAACTTGCGCATCAATCAGAGTTTATACGTTTGCTTCTGGCGAAGTGCTTTAACTTTAGCGATAGCTGCCAACAGAGAACCCCTTGAGTCTCCGAGATCAGAAAATGATACTAAAGGTTACTGTTAAAATCCAAGGTTATGCCGAATATGTTTTTTCTGTCGCATGGCCACCGCTGCTGAATCTTTGCTTTTTTAGCCGTAACACTGACCACACTGATGTATTTCTATGGGGGACACCTCCACCGAAGGGGATGGGGGCTGAGGGGGCTGGTATTGCATAATATTACTAGTGATTGGATACTTCAATCAATTGTTTTGGTCAATATCTTTATTGGATTTTATTAATGTATTTAATCTTTGTCTTTATTTACTTCAGAAATTCCCACCATGTTGACGGATATCAGAAAGGCACTCAACAGCCGAAGTTCCGAGACCAGTTCAGAGTCCCACCGAGGACACAACCACACCGTGCAAAGGCAAATCTGCAGTTAGTAGCCCATATTACAAAATATATATACAATAGATTACATAAATATAATAATAAATGTGAAAAGAAATGCAGTAATAGATGGATAAATGGAAATGCACATGTGAAAAGCATAGTGTTTAATTCAGTCACCCTCCATCAAATGCTACACGGCAGATGTGTCATGGAAGCATATATGCTTATTTATTTTGTGGATCATTAACATTTTTACTATCAATATTACAGTTTGTCTTTCACTCTGTTTGAATATACTATAATACATTTTTTTGGGTGAATTCAAATTGCACTATTCTATATGTTGCTTTAAACATGACATAATATGGTTATTGCTTGTGTATTTTAGATCAAGCTTGGGGATGATACCAATGTTACAGTATCATCACATTGTTGGGAGACTGCTAAAGGGCAGGCAACAGCAAGTGGGATGGCCAGAGTGCTGTTGTTGGGCCTCTTTCCAACAGAGGTGCTCCTGAAGTCCAACCTGACCGGTGGGGAAAAACAAGATTGACCCTACTGCCGAACGCAGAGAGGCACTTGATAAAGAGAAGATAGATGCATTAATCGGTAAGTGTTTCACTGTAACTGCTCAGGTAGTGACTTTGCTTATAATATTCAACCGTACCTTCATCAAGAACAAGCACAGATCCTGAACAGACCCACGGCGAGTATGTTCAGTTCAAAACACTGTGACGCGGTTATCGGTAAATAATTCCAATAACATTACTTAAATACCAAAAGGTAATTAAGTTACCTACTGTTGAAGTTTGTAGGGCAGCAGAAGTTATCAAGTTACTGTTTATAAATCCTGTTGCTAACAATTTTAAGTTTCACTTAGATCAATTTCTCTACATTGACCAACTTTTGGTTTTGTGCCTATGTATGGGAAACACTGCATCTCTCAAAGCAGCCCTCCAAAGGCCATCTCACGAAGCGACTGTCATTATTTCTGAGCCATAAATCTTCACCTTTTATATAGGTTACTCAAAGCCCCTCCTATGGAGACAAACCATAATTAATAATCAATTATTTCAACAAACCATCAAATGTTTTGCGAGATCCATAATTCTACGATCCAAAATTCACGATGATTATAGCAGCAGAATAATACAATGTAGCTCCCACACAATACATTTTTCTGTCCCATGATGCACGTTATCACATTTTTACATTACAGTGTATCATATTACGATGTATTGTCCAATTCCTAATTCCTTCTGTTTGAGGGCCTCCCCTTTTTTCCACTTAGTGATTTTTCATGATTAAGCAAGCAGCATTTCCCAGATTTGTTATAGCTCCCCGGAAGTCACTCGTTGCTAGTCATCTACCAGCTGATTGCCATGCACACCAATCGCAATACATTCTCGCAACAAGGCGGTCTATATAAATGACCTCCTCCTATACTGATTATTGCTACACAGCTTCTGCAGCCACTGTGTTGCTCGGTAAAGCTTTTCCTCCAACTCCCCAGCCTCCACCTGCTGTAGTCTATCCAGTTGAGCCTGCGTTGGCTCTTAAAGTGAAAACACTGGCTCTGCTCTGTCACCCATTTGGGGGATTTTCATGGTGCCCCTGCTATACCTTCAGCATGCTTGCTTGGGTAAGCAGGCAACAGATCAGAAATGCAGAGCCATAACCGCCAAACATAACTTTATTACCATTTGTTGCAATAAATGGTTTTATCTTGAGACTTTAGTGTTCCTGACTGAATTGTAATTATTTCTTCAACCACACTAACATTGGAGCTGTTACATACTGTGAAAGGGTAGTGCTTAATCCGACTATTTATTATTGATATGAAGCAGACATTGTTATGACAGTAACAAAACGGATACCATTGTTGTTTTTAACCCGGGATACATTACTACCTTCTTACTGCCCAACCCTACTGTATGTATACATTTTGGAAGTGAACTTGTCTACTTTGTATGTTATTATTTCTGTACTTTTTTGTTTTCTGCTGTAGGTGCTGTGCTGAAGTACCACCCAAGATCAAAGCCTTCAGATTTCAAGATCTTTCTCTCTTTACCTACCCACCTGCCTTAAATCTTCTTGAAGAGAGCCAATGATAGATCACCTATGTTGTGCTGTTATGTTTGAGAAGCTTAAACAATGTTTCTGTTTAAAGGTCCCATATTTCACACTTTCCAGTGTTTTATGTATTCAT
The DNA here is from genome assembly GCA_034670405.1 of Hoplostethus atlanticus. Taxonomy (NCBI): domain Eukaryota; kingdom Metazoa; phylum Chordata; class Actinopteri; order Trachichthyiformes; family Trachichthyidae; genus Hoplostethus; species Hoplostethus atlanticus. The sequence goes on from JAXDDX010000539.1 coordinate 29,752, forward strand.
TCAAAGCTGTTTGTGGTGTCATGTACCGAAAATGATAATGAGCGAACCTTTGTGATGCCACAAAGTTACGGAAGTCCAAACGGCTCGTCTAGAGGCTCGCTTTCCTAACCTGTACTGTAGACTACTTGTAAAATAAACTTAACAGTTGGGACTTGGCACTGTGAGTAGTTTTGACAGTCGCATCTCTATTCCTTTGTGTTCAAGAAACTGGTATTCAAGAGAGTGAATGTGCTAGATATGACAATGTATGGGTTGATATATGAAATCATACATTTGGGAATAAATAGTAATGCATAGAAATTAATACATCATAAAATATCTTGTTAATATGTTAACAATATATGCTGCTGATATGTATTTTTAAATATATTAGTAAATATATAAAATGCATATTGGAATATATATATATATATATATATATATGCTAGATAATGTTTGGAAAATATATGGTAATATATTTTTACAAAACATGAAAAATGGCAATAATTGGTATATTTGTCAATATATAGGTGTGACGACCCCTGCTGTTAATCAGCAGGGCCCGTGTCTTATTGGTCGGGTTGTTGATTAGTGCCTTCTGGTGACACCTAGGCCCGGTGGCACCAGCCTATAAAAGCAAGGTCCTAGTACTCATTGGCGCGCTCTGCCATGCTTTGTTCACATTCTTTCTCCTTTTGTTCTCTTGCAGGCACCCTGCTGGTTGTGTGAGGGCCGCAGTTACTTTGGTTTGCTTTTGTGTTTTGCTACACCTTACAACACTCACACCTTGACATATCATTCATGCACACCTTACACTGCTGATCCTACTGATACTCATACTCCATCTCTGGTTAATGTTTAGTTATGCCTTTCCTTTAATTACTTTTTGTGTTAAATAAACTGCTTTGTTAACGTTACAATGGTGTGTCTCCCATATTTGTCATGGCCCAAGAGCCAGGTCGTGACAATAGGCAATATATTATTTGATATATTCAATAATGCATTGCAAGTACATTATTAAATATATATTTCAATACATATGAAGATGACACTAATTTCAAAGATATGCCTGTCAACTCTTCATATCAGTGTAATATGTAATTACAAGGTGAAAATATTGTCAGAACACTGTTAAATTGACACAAATAATGAAAAACCTAGAATGTTAATATATTAGATCTACATATATGGAAAATATATTTCCGTTGCATAAGGGTAGTCAGTCCAGGCAGAGTTTTACTCCTGTGTGTATTTTAACTTCTGGAGGGATTCTGAACTGCTGGACTCTTCTAGAATAGGCTGAGTATATTTTTCTTGCTCATCAATTTGCTATTAGAAATACCCTTTAACGGGCCAATACAACCCATAAAACACAGTTTTCCACTTGCCAAAAAGTGATTGTAGCTCCTACCTTGTGACTGAAAGGTTATTTATGCCTCAAAATGACTTGATTTCATTCATGGGGGTTATATTTTAATGATTATAGCCCACCCAGTCCTTCTTACCTGTTGAAATACCCTTTAAAGGGCCAATACAACCCATAAAACACAGTTTTCCACTTGCCAAAAAGTGATTGACAGCTCCTACCTTGTGACTGAAAGGTTATTTATGCCTCAAACTGACTTGATTTCATTCATGGGGGTTATATTTTAATGATTATAGCCCACCCAGTCCTTCTTACCTGTTGAAATACCCTTTAAAGGGCCAATACAACCCAGTAAAACACAGTTTTCCACTTGCCAAAAAGTGATTGCAGCTCCTACCTTGTGACTGAAAGGTTATTTATGCCTCAAAATGACTTGATTTCATTCATGGGGGTTATATTTTAAAGATTATAGCCCACCTAGGCCTTCTTACCTGTTGAAATACCCTTTAAAGGGCCAATACAACCCAGTAAAACACAGTTTTCCACTTGCCAAAAAGTGATTGCAGCTCCTACCTTGTGACTGAAAGGTTATTTATGCCTCAAAATGACTTGATTTCATTCATGGGGGTTATATTTTAATGATTATAGCCCACCCAGTCCTTCTTACCTGTTGAAATACCCTTTAAAGGGCCAATACAACCCATAAAACACAGTTTTCCACTTGCCAAAAAGTGATTGTAGCTCCTACCTTGTGACTGAAAGGTTATTTATGCCTCAAAATGACTTGATTTCATTCATGGGGGTTATATTTTAAAGATTATAGCCCACCTAGGCCTTCTTACCTGTTGAAATACCCTTTAAAGGGCCAATACAACCAGTAACACACAGTATTCCACTTGCCAAAAAGTGATTGCAGCTCCTACCTTGTGACTGAAAGGTTATTTATGCCTCAAAATGACTTGATTTCATTCATGGGGGTTATATTTTAAAGATTATAGCCCACCCTAGGCCTTCTTACCTGTTGAAATACCCTTTAAAGGGCCAATACAACCAGTAACACACAGTATTCCACTTGCCAAAAAGTGATTGCAGCTCCTACCTTGTGACTGAAAGGTTATTTATGCCTCAAAATGACTTGATTTCATTCATGGGGGTTATATTTTAAAGATTATAGCCCACCTAGGCCTTCTTACCTGTTGAAATACCCTTTAAAGGGCCAATACAACCAGTAACACACAGTATTCCACTTGCCAAAAAGTGATTGCAGCTCCTACCTTGTGACTGAAAGGTTATTTATGCCTCAAAATGACTTGATTTCATTCATGGGGGTTATATTTTAAAGATTATAGCCCACCCAGTCCTTCTTACCTGTTGAAATACCCTTTAAAGGGCCAATACAACCCAGTAACACACAGTTTTCCACTTGCCAAAAAGTGATTGCAGCTCCTACCTTGTGACTGAAAGGTTATTTATGCCTCAAAATGACTTGATTTCATTCATGGGGGTTATATTTTAAAGATTATAGCCCACCCTAGTCCTTCTTACCTGTTGAAATACCCTTTAAAGGGCCAATACAACCAGTAACACACAGTATTCCACTTGCCAAAAAGTGATTGCAGCTCCTACCTTGTGACTGAAAGGTTATTTATGCCTCAAAATGACTTGATTTCATTCATGGGGGTTATATTTTAAAGATTATAGCCCACCCAGTCCTTCTTACCTGTTGAAATACCCTTTAAAGGGCCAATACAACCCATAAAACACAGTTTTCCACTTGCCAAAAAGTGATTGCAGCTCCTACCTTGTGACTGAAAGGTTATTTATGCCTCAAAATGACTTGATTTCATTCATGGGGGTTATATTTTAAAGATTATAGCCCACCCTAGTCCTTCTTACCTGTTGAAATACCCTTTAAAGGGCCAATACAACCAGTAACACACAGTATTCCACTTGCCAAAAAGTGATTGCAGCTCCTACCTTGTGACTGAAAGGTTATTTATGCCTCAAAATGACTTGATTTCATTCATGGGGGTTATATTTTAAAGATTATAGCCCACCCAGTCCTTCTTACCTGTTGAAATACCCTTTAAAGGGCCAATACAACCCATAAAACACAGTTTTCCACTTGCCAAAAAGTGATTGCAGCTCCTACCTTGTGACTGAAAGGTTATTTATGCCTCAAAATGACTTGATTTCATTCATGGGGGTTATATTTTAAAGATTATAGCCCACCTAGGCCTTCTTACCTGTTGAAATACCCTTTAAAGGGCCAATACAACCAGTAACACACAGTATTCCACTTGCCAAAAAGTGATTGCAGCTCCTACCTTGTGACTGAAAGGTTATTTATGCCTCAAAATGACTTGATTTCATTCATAGGGGTTATATTTTAAAGATTATAGCCCACCCAGTCCTTCATACCTGTTGAAATACCCTTTAAAGGGCCAATACAACCCATAAAACACAGTTTTCCACTTGCCAAAAAGTGATTGCAGCTCCTACCTTGTGACTGAAAGGTTATTTATGCCTCAAAATGACTTGATTTCATTCATAGGGGTTATATTTTAAAGATTATAGCCCACCTAGTCCTTCTTACCTGTTGAAATACCCTTTAAAGGGTCATTACAACCCAGTAAAACACAGTTTTCCACTTGCCAAAAAGTGATTGCAGCTCCTACCTTGTGACTGAAAGGTTATTTATGCCTCAAAATGACTTGATTTCATTCATGGGGGTTATATTTTAAAGATTATAGCCCACCCTAGGCCTTCTTACCTGTTGAAATACCCTTTAAAGGGCCAATACAACCAGTAACACACAGTATTCCACTTGCCAAAAAGTGATTGCAGCTCCTACCTTGTGACTGAAAGGTTATTTATGCCTCAAAATGACTTGATTTCATTCATGGGGGTTATATTTTAAAGATTATAGCCCACCTAGGCCTTCTTACCTGTTCTTACCTGAGGCTGGTGAGTGTTGAGGCCCCTGGAGGTCTGGAGGCCTCCCGGCCATGGGGAAACCATGCAGTGTACAGACCCAGGGCAGAGCTGCTGAAGTGTGGGGAGGCTGGTGAGTGTTGAGGCCCCTGGAGGTCTGGGGTGGTCATGGCTGGGACCATGCAACGCACACACACCCAGGGCAGGGCTGCTTAGCTGAGGGCAGACAGCTCAGTGTGTGGCAAAAACATAAAAAAAGGCGAAAAATAAGGCAATAAAGTAGCCAGAGGTCAGTGTGTGACCCCTGGAGGTCTGGGGGCCTGGTGGCCATGGGGAAAACATGCAATGCGCACACCCAGGGCAGTGGTGCTTGGCTGTGGGGAGGCTGGTGAGTGTTGAGGCCCCTGGAGGTCTGGAGGCCTCCCGGCCATGGGGAAACCATGCAGTGTACAGACCCAGGGCAGAGCTGCTGAAGTGTGGGGAGACTGGTGAGTGTTGAGGCCCCTAGGAGGTCTGTTTTCCCTGTTTGCGTTCTCGCCGCCCGGTGTTTTGCAAACAGCTCCGCTAAACTTCGCTCCATCTAAAACTTTTAGATCACCGAATCCCCCAACCAAAATCAACCCGGGGTTTATTTTATTTGTTTTGTCTTTGTTTTTTTCTTTGTTTTGTTCTTTTTCATCCGCCCGGTCCAATTTTTCCACCAGCGTTTTTTTGATTCACCCTCCCCGGTCCCCCCATACAACCCACTAGCTCCCAACCTACCAAGGTAAAGTTTTTGGGGTCTCCTCCCCCTCTTGTGTGCTCGTTTTAAGAGGTTGTCCTTTTAGAGAACTTCCCCGTCATTTAAAGGGGGATAGGCCGATTACCTTAGACGGGACGGGCACCCCAACAGCCTAGATACGTGGCCATTACCCGCTCACACGCAGCAGACCCCAGCGTTAGCAAAGATAGTTTAGCTCCACGGCGTGGGGAGATTTTTGTCCCAGTCCCGGACGTCGGAGAGCCCGCCGGTTCCCAGCCGCCACTTGTGGGCCCCCATTCGCCCCCCGGTCCCACCGATGGCTAATCGTTTCACTGTTCTTGCTACCCCCCGTGGTCGGCGCGGCCCCCGGCCCCCGACTGTCTCGACCCTGTTATCGCGATTCCATCACCCAAAATTTTTAGGCTTGAGTCCCCGGCCCGAGGTTTTCTTTTCCTGGGGCCAAGTCCCGCATTGAGGCTAATTGGGGTGCTGGCGAAAAATGGGTTCAGACACAAGGGGTTTAAGAAAGAGGCAAAGGGGTCCCCCCAGTGATAAGAACTCTATACACGTCGGCGCCAAGACATTAGGATGAGCAATGGGAGGTCACCAAAGTAAACATAGCCGGGACATGGACCCGCAGGAAATGTGCCCGGCATCGATTAATTGTCTCTCCCCCCTTTACCTTTTGCGAGGGGCAATGATGAGATTTTTTGCAGATTGTTCCCTAAACCCTTGGCGGGCGAAGCACTGTGAAGAAAAGGGATTAGTCTTTTTAGATAACGGGCCCCTCCTTCGGGGGGCAAAACCCGGTTGCTGAAACTGATGGCCCCACCCTAAGGGGGTGGGCGCTGTTTTTTATTATCAGCAACATAATAGATGTTTAAGGGAAAGCGACATCTGTCCGTAGAGCTCGCCGGGATGCGGTTTGTTAGAGAACCGCTACCCCTAAAAGGGGTGTGGAGTTGCCATTAGGCTTACCAGCAGAACAGACGGGGAGATGTGCCCCCCCCCGCCCGCCATTTTTCCCCCCATATCTACCGAGTTTTACCAGTCTGCTTTTACTTTATCCTCGGGCAGCGGCCCCTCTCGATTTGAAAATTACAGTACAGCCTTTCCCAAAATTAAGACTGAATCTTTCTCCCACCGCGCCCTCAAATTTCCTACCGACCCACAGTAATTTTAAACAGCAACTTAATTGAAATTCACCCCACCCCCTACTGCCATTAACATTGATAAAAAACCTGCAGTATTGAACGCCTCACTGTGGGCTTCATCAAATAAGATCATTGTCAAAAAAAGCGTTTACTGATCAATGATTTGATTATAACATAGTCTAGACATGAGGGCCTGTGAAACCTGGCTAAACCCAAAATTATTTTTTTTGCCCTAATTGAATTTTTCTCCCCCAAACTTTTTTTTTTATTTCCAGGTTCCCGGGGAGACAAAAAAAAAGGGGGGGGTGTTGCCCTGATATTTAAACCCCCACCCTTAGTCTTACTCCCAACACTAACAAAAAATTTTACAAACCCCGAAGTCCTGATTCGCGCCCTAACAGCACGAATCCCCATCATTCACTTAGCAGAAACTTTACCCCGCCCACCGGGGCCCCTTTTCGTCTTTTAAAGAGTTCCCCAAATTTCATTTGGGGATTATGACCCGAGCTGTAAATTTCATTAGGGGTGATTTTAACATTACCTGAATAATTCCCCCAAACCTCTCATAAGGCCTTCCTAGTCTTATTGATACTTGCGGCCTCACTCATTTGTTAATAAACCAACCCCACCTGGCGGGCAACCCCTTCCTGTTCTGACCCGGGTTTTTCCTGTTTCTGCTTTAGTGGCTCCTTTTTATGTGCCCCCCTTAAACTGATCACTATCTCTTAAATTTGAAATAAATTGTTTTCCCACCCCCAAAATTGAAGATATTTAAATTTAGTCGTCGTATTAATCCCAAGGGCCCTGTTATATCTGAAAAACTGCCCATTTTCTCGCGCAACTCTCGGGTCATGTTGGCTCATTTTCGAAAATTTTGCCAACGAAAAAAAACGCTAGCCTTACCAACCGGGGGCCCTTGACTCAACGCCCCGTTATTCACTAGAAAACACCACGGGGAAGTTTGCCCCGGGGTTTTTACCCCGACACTCGTGCCTTAAAAAAAGCCTGTAAAAACTAGAACGTAAAGGCGTTTTGCCCAAAACTCGAAGTTTTCCCCGGTTTGCCTGGAATGATCTTGCAAAATTAAAAAATGTGCACTCTCGTCAGCCAAAACGCACCCCTTCTCTAGGTTAAATCATGCAAATAAAAAAAACCCCAAAGGAATCCCCCCCCCTCTGATAGCTTTCTGTTTTCCCCCCGAATGATTTTGTCCTTTTTTAGTCAGAAAATCACGCTGATTAGAGATGAATCACCAAATACACTCTCTACTTTTGGGGGCCGTCTCACCCCTGAAAAGTCCCCCCTGGTGTTCCCCCGGGCTGAATTCTTTTTCACAGTTTTGATTTATTTTCCTTGACTCTCTCACCAAGCTAACTTGTCTTCAAAACCCACGACCTAGTTTTACCCTCTACCGCTAAACGGGTTAAAGAAAAATATTTATCCTAGGACCCCCATTCTCTAATGATCAATCGCGCTCTCCACTGGCACGGTGCCCTCCGCCTTTAAACGGCCGTGATCAAGCCATACTGAAAAAAACCCAAAACCCTTTACCCCGAAGTACTTCAGAACTAAAGACCAAACTCAAATCTGCCGTTCCTCCCAAATTACTTAAAAGAAAAGTGCCAGTCAATTTTTAGATTTTTTGACAAAAAAAAAAAAACCCGCTTGATCCCTTTTAATCTGGCTTTAATCCCTTCACTCGACCGAAACTGCACTTTTAAAGAGAGTGGTAAAAGATCTTTTTGTTAGCTATTGGCTCCAATTTAAAACCTCCACTATTTCTACTTTTGACCGAGTGCAGCCTTCGACCAATTATCATGCGATACTCTTGAACCTCTTGAACATTATATTGGTTTTCCGGGGGTCAGCCCTTTCTTGGTTTAGGGTCTTACCCAATTTATAATCACACCACGTTTTTAAACAACTGACCTCAGAGGTGTTCAATATGGACTTTTTGTCCCACAAGGGTCTGTCCTAGGACCATGCATTCTCTATCTATTTGCTACCCCTTTTTGGCAAACATTCCAAATTTGGCATTTTAAATTCCATTGCTTTCCCGATGACCCCAAAAATTTCATACCAGTCAAACCAAAACCCAGACACCCAATTCCAAAAAAAGGCCTGCCTATCAGAGGTCAAAAATTGGATGTCCCCCAAACTTCCTACTCCTAATGGCACAAAAAATGAGATGCTGATTGTGGGGGCCGGCTAGACATAGAACATTGAGAATAGTACTCTTAACTTTGTAGTTGTGTAATCTCCCAGAGCCCCTACGTTAAAAACCTTTGGGGGAAAATTCGACCCTACCCCCTCATTAGTTGCACATTTAAGGGATCCTAAAACAGCGTTTTATCATCTTCGCAATTTCTAAAATTCGACCCATCTAACGGGGCGACCAGAAATTTTGTACATGCCTTTTTATCATCCAGAATCGTTACTGCAATGTCCTTTTCTCGGCTTCCTACGGGCGCACTAAAAAAAAAACGGCCAAATGTCCAGCCTTAAAAAAAGGTTGTATTTTGTTATTTGGGGGGGGTTTTGGGGTGGGGGGGGGGGGGGGGTTTTTTTTTTGGTGGGGGTTTTTGGGTTTTTTAAATTTTGGGTGGGGGTTGGGGTGGTTGTTATTTAGTAAAAGAAAAATGGGTAAAAGTTCTCTTACCGGGTTATTTGGAAAAGTTTGTGTCAATTTTAGGGGCAGGTTTCGAAGTCTTTAACAACTAAAAACCCATTTATTTTCCCTGTCATTTTACCCACCTTAGGGAGTGGCTAGTTTTCTAATAAGGGTGACCATTTTGTATCCTAATCGGGCCTGCCGAGGGTCTAGACCCGCTACTTTTCTATTTCCCTCGGTCTACCGCCCCCTTCCACTGACGCTGGTCATGGTCTGTGTATGAGAGGGTTTATGGGTTTGTTTTTTATCTCCTATCTTTTGCCCAGCCCCGGGGAGTTGGTGGGGTTTTCCCGTCAGGACGTGCTACTAGGGAAAATTTGGTTTCCCCTATCTGGGGAATTTCTCTGGGTTTCCCCGCCCCTCCAGTATGAGCGGGGGTTGGTTTCCTTGTGGGAGTGTTGGGTATGGTCCCCTATCTTTTACGCGCCCCAGGGTTGCTTGGTTGCCGCCCCTAGCGGGTGCCCCCCAAATTCTTTCTTATTGTGTTTCCTGGTTGCCCCCGGCCTAGCACGAACCCCTGGAGGGGGTCCCTTTGATGCCCCTCCCAATTTTTCCCTTTTCCAGGAGGGTTTTTGGGAGTTTTTTTTTTTGCCCCTTGGGCAAACTGGGGGGTGTCACTAACCATTTTTAAATTTTCCCACATTTGGGCACTGTGGGGCCCTTGAGCTTAAGGTTTTCCCTTTTCAAAAAAAAGGTTTGTTTGATTTTTTGGGGGGTGGTTGGCCTGGGGAAACTGAATCACAACCAAATCAAGTTGGGGGGTTGGTGATGTTAGGGGCCCCTGAAAGTTGGGGGCCTGGGGGCCATGGGGGGAAAAAAAGCAATGCGCAAAAACCAGGGCGGGTGCTTTTGTGGGAGGGGTGATGTTGAGGGCCCCTGGAGGTTGGGGCCTGGGGGCCATGGGGAAAAAAATCATGAAACCCAGGCGAGCTTGCTTAAGTGTGGGGGATGTTGTAAAAAAATAGTTAAGAATATAATATGTTGTTTAAGAATATTACAAAAAATCAATATCAAATATCAAATTTTTAAGTTGCATAAATATAAAGATGGTTTTTATTAACAGTAAAACCCGAAGATCATAAATAATCTAAAGGTTTTTAAAAAAAAAGTCGAGGCCTTTCACAATAAAGGCTGTCCCCAAAGGGCACTCACAGGGCCCCACTTTGTAAGAAGTACCTAAAAAAAACAGGCGGGGGGATGCGCGGGGGACCCCGGGGGAAGGGAAAGGGGCCCCCCAAAAAAAGGTTGG
>JAXDDX010000540.1:0-39794 GCA_034670405.1 Hoplostethus atlanticus
AAAATAAAAAATTTTTTTGAACGATTAAAAACACTTGGGGGACATTACATACAAAAATTTAAAACCATTTCGATTTCAAAACCTTTATACCTTATTTTTATTTAAAAAACTGCTCGTTGTTTTGGAAAACCAAAAAGGAATGATGTGTTTTTTTGTTACAAATCTTATAAATATGAAAAAATAATAATAATAGTCTTCATTTAATAGTCAGGAAGCCAAACAAATTTTTTTCAAACAGAAAAAAATATCATTTAATTCGGGCAATATTTTTCCTATTTTTTTTTTTATAAAATGAATTCCATAATAAATGAAAAATATCTCCTCTCTATTTTTTTCCTCTAACAATTATTATTTAAAAACATGTGTGTGTTGATGAAACCCGCCCCTTTGAAGGGAATTTGTGTGGCTTACCTTTTTTTTTGTGTTGATTAATAACTAGGCTTAAGGTACAGATTGGTTGCTTTTTGGTAATGGCTGTGCTTTTTCTTTGCCCTGGGGAAAAACTGAACGAGAGCAAAGCTGAGGCTTATTGCCCATTTTTTTTGACCGGGAGGCACCCAAGTTTTTTAAACTATTAGCGATTTTTCACCTGCCCGGGTCTTACACACTTCCCTGAAAACATTTTTGACATTTTGACCCAGTTGTCCTCACAACGGCCCAAAAGTCGACTTAAGCGTTTAACAACTAAAACAATTTGTCAATTTTGAAACTCCTCCCGTTTAAAGCCATGGGTTCCTTCTTCTTCGTATCTTAAAATTTACTATAAACATAACTAAACCCCCCTAGTCTTACACACTTCCCTGAAAACTTTATTAAATTATTGACCCAGGTGTCCTCCAAAGGGGCCCCAAAGTCGACTTAAGTCTTTTAAGAAACTAAAAAATTTTGGGTCAATGTAAACCCTCCCGGTTTCGCCATGTGAGCTTCCTGTCTTCTTCGATCGTAGAAATTACTATAACTATAATCAACCCCGGGTCATTACACACTTCCCTGAAAACATTTTTGACATTTTTTGGACCCAGTGTGTCCTCACAACTCCCAAATCGACTTAATCGATTAAGAACCCTAAAAAAAATTTTTTGGGGTAAAATGTAAAACCCTCCCCCCTTTTTTCACCCAAATGTGAGCCCCCTTATTTTCCTTTTTTAACTATAAATTCTATAACTATAAACTCAGACCCCGGGTCTTTACACACTTTTCCCTGAAAACATTTTTGACATTATTAAACCATTGTCCTCAAAAGGGTCCAAATTTGATTTTAAGTCATTAACAACTAAAACAATTTTGTCAATGTGAAACTCCTCCCTTTTCGGGCCCCAAGGTAGCCCCCTGTTTTTCTTCTATCAAATGAAATTACTATAAACAAACCCAAACCCTTGATATGAGAACAATTTTTACTACACCCTCCCCTGGACAATAGAACCAATGATTTGCCAAAAACCGCGAATTTCCCTCGCAATTTGTGAATTAAGTCAAAAAAACCAAAATATCCAATAACCCCGTGAAGTTTTGGGAAACAGAAATTTAAAACATAAAGACAAAAACATAATAATAACAAACAGCCCCCCTAAACACCAAAAATAAACATCGCTGTGGGGGAAAACCCCCTTTAAAGGCGAGGCAATTTAAACTTTTTAAAGACAAAAAGAACAAAAAAAAAATTTAAAGGGCAGGTGTAATTTTAAATTTATCCAGCGGTTTACTCCCCAAGGTGTTTAATTTGCGAAGCTTTTTTAAAAAAACCTTTTTGCCTGCAGAAAAAGAAAAATGACAGGGCCATTTTCTCGAAAGGGAAATTTTCCCAAAAAAAACCATTTTTCTACAAGATTAGTAGGGGAAAATGATAGTTAATAGGGGACGCCTCCTTAAAAATTTTGATTGATGACCTTTGACCCCATTTGATTGATTGCCCAGTTTGTAAAAAGTTGGGACATTTTGTTTTGGACAGCTTGCCCAGTTTTTGGACATTTTTGAGGGGTTTCCTTTTTGACCTCCTTTTTGATGAAAAAGCCTGCAAAATTTTGTCATTTTTGAATGATGCCCTGTGTATGTTTCTTTGGGGGAAACCTTTTAATTATTTAATGTTTCCAAAAAAGCTGGGGTATTTCCGGTGTGTGGGGGGAGGCTTCATTCATTGTTTTTTGACCCGAGGGGGGTTTTGACCAACCGTGGGGCTTTGGGGGGTTTGGGAAACACCGGTTTGGCTGGGGGAAAATTGGGGGTTTTGGGTTTTAAATAAAGGGGAAACTAAACCCTTTTTAAATTTATTTAATTCCTAATGGGGAGTATTCCCGGGGAATGTGGGGGGAATGTGTCATTCAATTGTTTTTTGGTGATCCGGAAGGGGGTAGGCCCAAAACTGAGGGGCTTTGGGGGTTTTTAACACCGGGAGGGCTAGGGGAAGTGTTTTAGTTTTATTTCATTAACTGCCCCGGGTTCAAACAAGGGGGAGCTTTGGGGCACAAGGACACTATGGACTGTTTTTTTTTTTAATGCTCCCATTTTTAGAAGTGTTTGATCTATGTCAACATGCTTCTTCATGGGGGGAGGTCACATGAGACTGTTTTTTTTTTTATAATCCAAAGGGAAGCCCTAATAGCATTGGTCAATCGGGGGCAATGGGATCGTGTGTTACCGGGGGAAACTATGGCCTTTTTTAAAATTTTTGGCTCATTAACTGATCGGTGAAAAAATTTGGCAATGGGGATCGGAGTTAAAAGGGGAAATAGGACGTTTTAGTTTTATGTTCTTTAAAACTTACCAGTGTCAAACAGGGTCTTTGGGGGGAGTTTTTATTTGTTTTTAAAAACCCTTTAAAGGGAAGTCTATTGATTTAAGGCAAAGGCGGTTCGGGGGGGGTTTTTAAAACCCCTTTTTTGTTCTTTACTAAATAATAAAGGGTCCCAGGGACTTAAAACCCTTTATAATACCGTTATATACGTAGTGGTATAGGAAGGCTTTTTGGCCATGGTTATAATATACCAAATATATTAGGACACTAAATTAACAATATATAAGCAGGGCTTTTTTTTCCCAAGCCAAAACAAAACCCAACAACATAAAAAATTAATGGGGAAAAAAAGGCACTTTTTAAAAAAGGGTTTTGGTTTTTTTAAATAAAAATTGATTTTGTAAACATAATGGGGCACACACACCAAAAACCCCACCACACACACATCCGCGATAGGGCCCCGGCCATAAAGAGGGGGGGGCCCTGATGATACCTTAAAACGTCCAGGGGGGGGTTTTGGGGGGGGATTGTGCCAGCGGGGGGCCCAGACGTCAATCATCGGGTTTTTTAACAAAAAAATTGGGAGGTTTAAACCGCCCAGACCCACACGTGATTTTTTGGGACGCTAAATTTAAGGGGGGCCCCAAAAGCCCAAATTTTGTGAGGTCGTTTTTGGGGGTTTTAAAAGGGCGCAGGGAAAAGCCGATGTATTTTAAACCAGGCCGTAGGGGACCACTTCCCATAACCTCCCAACGGCCCCTTTTTCTCAAGACAGGCTTCAACGCTGCGGAATCGCCAAACCCTTTGACAAGATTTTGTTTACTGTAAGTTTTAAAAATTTTAACTATGTCATTTTCTTTTTAAAACAAAACCCATATTTGGATAAAAACTAATACAAAATTTTTTTTTTTTGTTTTGGGAAGTTTAAAGGGGGGAAAAAGCAAAAAAATTTGAGGATTTTTGCAGACCTCTAAAAGCCGGTAAGCCCGGGTTTTTTTCCCTATGCAGGGGGTTTTATTAGTTTGGGTTTCATTCCCACGTATTTAAAACTATTATCACCAAAAACATTTTTCTATGTTTTTTTTTTTTTTCTCTCTAGAATAAAAAAAATATATTAAAATCAACCGGGAACAAAAAATCTGATACCAGTGGGGGAAACCGGTGGGGAACACTAGGGACAAAAAAATAAATACCCTAACAAAAGTGGGGTTTTTTTCTACTTTTCGGGGGGGCATTTTTTAAAAACCGGGGTTTTTTTCTAATTTTTAAATTTTCTAATAAATTTTACGTTTCTTTTTTTTTGCCCTGCTTTTCTTAAATTTTTCTAGAAAAAAACCCCGCAACCACTTAAAAAAAGGGGTTCCCAAAACCCATTAATATTTGATAAAAATTTTAAAAATTTTTAAAATAAAAAATTTAAACGCAAATCTCATATTGTTTTTCTTTCTTTTTTTTTAACTGTAAAATCAACGAGTTTTTAAAAACAACTTAACAATATGGAAAAACGTTTAAATCTGTTGGGGGGAAAAACCTGAACACAACCAAAAAAAACGCCCAAATCTGAAACGGTATAGTATTAAAAAATCTGTTTACATCCATTTTTAAAAACTAAAATTATCCCTTTTAAAATAATCCCCCGACTAATGGACTAAACCATCTAAGTGTCTTTTTTTATAAGCGGTGAGGAGGAGACGAGCACACCGGGGGGATATTTTTTTAAATTTTCAGCCCGACAACCCCTGGGCCCTATAAAGCATTGCACTCGGGGACGTTTTTAATTTTTGGGGCTGGACAAAAATTTTTGCACGAAAAAACCCGTCCAAAAACCCCCGGAAAACGGGCCCATAAACCGACCCCCGGTCTCTTTTTCCCCAAGGGTGAGCGATCGAGTTTCAAAAATGTTATAAAAAATTCCTGATTCGCAGCATAGACTTTACCCAAAATCAAATTTTAAAAAAATAATGATTTTTTGAGACACTCAACATTTTTTCCCCCAAAAATTTTTGATAGCATAGAACAAGCCTTTAAGAAAACAAAATCCTGTTTAAAACCCCAAACCCACACACGAGTTTTTTTTGGCAGATAAAAAATTTTTTTAAAAATTAAGATTTTGGGTAGTGCATAACCAAAAAAAAGCCAAAGGTCATCATGTTTTTTTTGGGTTTTGTTTTGTTGGAAGTATTTTAAATTTGCAAATGTTTTTTTTTTTGCTTTTTAAACCTTTAAAAAGACGTACAAATCAGTGAACGGTCCGGAGAAAACCAAGAAACCCTTATAAATTTTAAAATTTCCAGGAAAAATTTAAATGCGGGAATGATGAGGGGGCCCGAAGTTTTGGAGGGTTGGACCCCCCCAAAAACCCGGTTTGGTTGCAGGGGGGGGGGGGGGGGGGGGGACTTAAAAAGTTTTAAATTAAAAAACCCACCTTTACAAATTTAATAAAGGGTTTATTTTGATTAAAAAAAGGAGATGAACAACCCTTAATCTTTTACAGTAAACAAAGACTGGAATAGGGTTTGTTTTTGAGTTTAAAAAGGCCCCCAAACAGCTTTTGGGCTAAGAGATGACATTTTTCAAACCCCCAAATTTAACCCCAAACGGTTTTTTGGCTTAAAACAGCCGAAAAAAAAACCCGCAATTTGGCCAAGAAAAATAGGGGGGGGCCCTTTTAAACCCATTTAACAAAATTCCCAGGAGGTTTTTAAAATGTGGGGTTGCCCTTTTGGGCCCTTACCCCTTGGGAAATTTAAAAGAAAATCCAAATCCTATAACAACTTTTTTTAAGAGAAAAGCCATGTAAAAGAAATGCACCCCCAGCAGTGAGAAATTAGTTTTTGCCTTTTCCCCCCCAGCAAAAAGTTAAATTTTTTAAAATTTTAGTTGAAAATTAGAAAAAATTTGGGTTTTTAAAGGGGAAAAAAAGGGAAACCATTTCCCCAATTTAAAATTGCCCCCACAAGCCAAAGGCTCAAATTAAAAGAAGTTTCTTCAGTAAACAAAAGGGGTGGTGGGGAAAGGGTTAAAAAATTTCCCAAAAGGGGGGTTCCATACCTTTTTTTTTTTTAATTTGGGTAAGAAAAGAACCTTTTTTCCACCCCCCAAAAACCAAAAACGGGCTTTTAAAACGGAAACCCCGCCCCCATTAATTTAAGGGTTTGGATCAACAATAAATTACCATTTTTTGGAAAAAAAATTTTTTTTCCAAATTTCCCGGAAACCCCTTTTAAAAAGGGGGCTTCTTGGCAAAAAAACCACGAAGTTTTTTGGGGTTTACCCCAAACCCCCCAAAAAAAAATTTGGGGCCATGTCCTAATTTAGGGCACTGAATTTAAAAAATTCCAATTTTTCCCAAAAACCACGGTTTCCCATAAAGAAAAAAGGATTTTGGGGAGATTATAAATTTCCAAAACCCCCCCCAAAAACCCTGACACATATGGTTTAACCGTACAAAAAGTGAAACACCCCCCAAAATGGTTTAAGACCACCTTTTGTTCCACCAATCCCGAAACGTCAAAACCAATCAATTTCGTTTTTTGGACCCCAAAAGGGGGGAAACCACGACCTTTTTGCAGCTTTCACATCCCAGAAAAAACCGTTGGGGGTGGCCAAATTGGTGCCCAAAATTTTTTAAAGTTTTAGGAGGAAGGTTAAAAAACAAAACTTTTTGGCAAAAAACCCAGGATTGCCCCTTAAAGGGGGATTTTTAAAAACTTCACTTTGGTAAATTAAGGGGGTATGAAAACCCCCTAAAAAAAGGGGCCCCCCTGGACAGGGGGGGAACCAAAACAAGTTTTGGGAAAGTTTTTTAACGGGCAAAAACCAAAACCGCTTTGAAATCTTTTAAAGGGGCAAAAAACCCCAGAGAAACTCAAAAAAACCCCAAAATCCTTTCTTTTTTTTTGAAAGACCTCCAAACATTTTAAACACTCTTTTCGCTAATAAAAATTTTTCCCAAACCGTTGGGGCCGCCGGTGTTAAAATTTTCCCATAAATGTTTTTAACAGTAAAATTAAATACAAAATTAAATTTTAGCCCAAATCCTTCCGTTTAAAAACAACCTACTTTAATAAATTTGGAGAAAATTTTCAAACCCGGATGGGAAAACCCAAACCGGGCCCAATCCCCCGGAAGAGGGGAGGGTTTCCCAAACGGCCCAAATTTTTTGGTCCCCCTTTGGGCCCCAAAACTTCCCCAAAATGTCCCCCTTTTTACGGGTTAAAACCGGACCCACCCCAAATTTTGGGCCCCATTTTTAAAAATTTTTTTGCAAAAAATTTGACCCCCAACCTCCCTTTTTGGGAAATTTCTCTCCCGGAGGGTTGGTTTTGACCAAAACAGCGCGGCTGAAGCTTTTTATTTTCCCCAACCGGCTTTTCAAAACCCCCCGGGTTTTTCCACCCGGGTTAATTAAAAATTTTTTTAAATAAAACCAGAGTAAAAAAATTACTCAAAAAATAACACTGAATTTTTCTTTGGGTCTCTCTCACTCCTCTCTTTTCCCTGTCTCCTCACTCCCCTCACCACACACAAAACCCACACCACATAATTAACATTGTTTTTTTTAATTTTGTGTAAAAAAAAAAAAAAACCGCCCCCCCCAAAAAATATAAAAAAAAAAAATTTAGAAAAAAAAAAGGGCCCGTGATCACACACACAAAACATCACATTTTTTTAAAATTTGTATTAAAAAGTAGGGGGGAAAAATAAAATTTTTTTGATATAAAAAATTTCATATTCATGCTTTTTAAACTTCATGTGTTTTTTCCCCATTGATTAAAAGTTTTTCTTTCAAGGAAAAAACTTTTCAGGGAAAAACTTTTAGCTAAGGGTTTTCTTTAGGAGGGGAAGGGGAGGGAGAGGGGGAAACTGAAAAGAAGAGTGAAGGGGAGATGGGAGGAGGAAAAAAAGATATTTTTAAACCAAGCCTGCCAATTTATTTTTTCCCAAACAATTTTTGGGAAAAAAATACCAAAAATGGGGCAAGAAAAGGGAACTTTTTAAGAAAAGGTTTTTTAAATCTAAATGGATGACAAATTTAAATTAAAGTTTGGAAAGGAAAAGGGAAAGAGAGTGACAAAAAAAATTAAAGGGAAAGAAAGAGAGGGAGGGTAAAAAGGGTAAAGAAAGGAAATAACAGATTAGGGGGTAAAACGGGGAAAATTATAAAGTAAACCAATCCTTCATCATTTTATTTCAAAAATTATGTTTATTTTTCACATACTTTTGGTCCCTTTTTTAAAATTTTGCTCATTTGCTCTCTTCTTCCTCTTTTTTCTACCCAACTACCGGGACCACGGAAGGGCTTTTCAGATTGGATAGTTCTGTCTTGTCTGTCGGGGTTGCGTTTAAAAGGGGCTTGTTTTTGTTTTCCATATGTGTCTGTTACAGTGTGCCCCATCGGGGAGTTTTTTGCTTGTCTGCCCTTCCTCTTTCTTTTTATTTTATCCCTAATTAAATACTTTGTATTGAACCTTTTTGTAGTTTTTAAACCATTTTTTTTAAATTGGGGTTCCATATTCCCCAAAATAAATTTCACTCACCTTTTGGTACTGTAAAAATTATATTTTCTGACATGTTTACAAATTATTTTGAAAAAATTTAGTCCCCCAATTTTTATCATCGGCCCTGTACCGTATTTTTATTCCAGTACAACAGGGGTCAAAATACATGAAACCGTAATTGTCCCCCTTTTTTTGGGTTCAAGATAAAAAACATTGCAAAAAATTTTAAGTTTATAATTAAACCGCCCAAAAACGGGAAATGCCCCCCTTTTCCATTTAAAAATTCGGGTTTCACCTAAAGTAGGGGTATTCGGATGTACCCGATCCCATTCAAACACTTGGGTAGATTTTTTTAAGGCTTTCCCCCCTATCGTTTGTCAAAAACCCCCCCACGTTTGGGGTTTTGAATTTTAAAAAGGGGTTTTTCCCCACAAAATTTAATACAAGGGGCGAATAAATTCCTACATAGGCCCTTCCCAGACCCCTAAAAATTAGAACGAAAAAGAGGGTCAGGGGGTACAAAAACCCCTTCCCTAAACCTTTGGTAAACACCGCCCCCGTCGGGAATTTTTTGTTTTCCAAAAAGGGAACTGGGGCGCTATGGGTTAAACAAATTTTTGGTTGTTTTAAACGAAAGGCATTATGGCCCTTTCGTGAAACAATCTTTCTTTTGTTCGGAAATAGATCCCCTCAGTAAACACACCCTCATGCGTATGGCCATCTACAAAAAAACCTTTTTTTAAAACCGGGAAACACTTACTCTCACATACAGGGAGCACAAGCCCCTTTTTAAAAATGTCTCCACCCAAATTGGCTTGAGTTTTTTTGAAAACCCCAAAAGGTATAAGATTCAACACCTCTCAATGTTTTGGAGAAAAGCATTTGGGCCCTTTTTTTTAACAGACGATAAACCCCAAACACCATACGGCCTACAAATTTTTTGCGGGCTTTTTTTTATCAGGGAATTAATTTTTTGCTACAACCCGGGCCCAAAAAAATCCTGTCACTTGGGGCAAATTTTGGGTCGCATGAAAAAGAGAGTTTAGTGATAAAATCTCTCCTCAAAAAGACTATGGTCCTGGGGTGGTAATTTTTTCTGGGGAATGTGAAAGAAACAGAAAAAGACAGACAGGGGGTTTTAAGAGTTTTAGGAAACCTAAAAAAGCCCCCACAAAGGGGTTTAAACCCCCCAGATGGGGTCTATTTGGCGGGTTTTTTTTCGTTTTTACAAAAGCCTAAAAACTACTACACAACCCCACAACCCCCCCCCAAAACGGAAATACGACTTTAAATCTCTCACCCCCCCAGTGCATCTCGCAAGCCCCTACCCTAGGAAAATCCACAGATTATCCCTTTTAATTTTGGGGTTTTATCCATAATATTTTGGGGTTTTTTTTCAAGGGGTTTTTACTACCCCCAAAAGGTCGTATCACCCCGTGCTCCCAAACAGATGTTCCCAAAAAAATTTATTTCCCCCTGGGGTCAAACATTGCGGGAGGAGCTTAAAACCCAAAAATTTTGGGAAAGCCGGCACAGTAGGGGAAAAGAGAACGATCTCACACATTGGGTGTCCCTTCGAGCGCAAAAAGCTCTTGAAAAAAGGGTACAAAATAACGACCATTTTTGAGGTATTGGCCTTTTTCCCCCCAAAAGTCCCAACCCCTCTTTTTAAAAATATGTGAAAACCTTTTTTAAAGTGGGAAGCAAACTTTAGGGGTACCCCAGCCCTATAGACAATGTGCAGGCCAAAACCACAGGGAAAGAAATGGGTTACACGACAAGAGGGGTACAACTAGAACCCCCAAAAAACTGTGTTAATAAAGCGGGGCAAAGCTGGAACCAAAACTCATTTTGGGAAAAAGCTTGTGGGACTTTTTCTCTACGTACGGAAACCCAGCGAACCAAACCGGGGGAAATAGTAACTGAACCCGAACGTTTTGGGACATTTTATGGGGGGCGACCTAAAATAAGTACGTCAGTTTTGCTTCAAACCCCTGACACTGTGGGTCTGGGGGCAGGGGCGCTACAAAAACTAACGAAGCCCCTAAAAGCTAAAGTTAATTTTTGTAGGGGGAATGACCACCGCCCATTCTAAACTCAACCCGTACAGCTTTTTGGAAAAAATTTCCCAAAAGATGGGCTTTTACTGTTAAAAACCCATATTAAAAAATCCCTTTTTGTCACTATGGGGAAATGGGTTCCACCATTGGGGGCTAAATTTGGAGTTTGACAGATGAGATCAAAAGACGGGGGGAAAACTGTGGCTGAAAGACATGAAGATTTTATTACCGAATTTCTTCATCAGGTCCAAAAGCTACGCCTACCCGCACACGTTTAAAACGATCCCTGGAAAAATGGAAAGGGGGTCCCCCTAAAAAACCCCAAAAACCAGGGAGTTGGTTTACGCGCCAACCAAGCAGACCCGGGTTTAAAACCCTTTTTCAAAACAAGGGTATAGGGGGGGTAATAACTACAGAGAAGAGACGATTCAGCGAGATTAAAAAAAAACAAAAGCTTAAAAAAACTACAGTAATGGGAAAACCCCCGCAGATGGTTTAACAACAAGCTAGGGGGTTTTCCTATTTTTAAAACCCCACTACCAAATTTGGGTACTAGATCAGTCTAAGAGGGAAAAGGTTTTTATCATCGCTACAGCATCCATTCATTTGGTTTGGCAGGTCCTTTTAAATAGTTGGGGAAAAAATACTTTTTTCAAAACTGGGTTTTGAAAATGGGAGAAAACTCAATTTTTGACAAGATTACAAATTGTTTACATTTTTTCATGTTGGCCCTCCGGGAAATAACTGGTTTTAAAATAAGGGACATAAACTTTTGGAACTTTCCAGCGTCCCCTCTGCGGGGCAGACTCCTCCTACCACCGCAAAAAAAAAATTTTTCTCATTATTTATGAGTTGAAAGAATTTATGCTACGGAATTTGGGAAATCCAAAAAGGGTTTTTTCAATAAATTAAAAACCATAAAAAACCTCAGCTGTTTTTGTAACCCAGTGCAAACTTATTTATTCAGGGAAAGCCCGTAAGGGGCCAAATTTCTTAAAAACCAAATATCTTCCCTTTTTTAAAAATCCCAGAGACAAATATCAGATCTTTACTGCCGAAAAAATGTTTTCCCAAAAGAAAAAAGTATTTCTTAGAGGGGATTTAAAAGACGCAACAAGCATCCCCCTACGATACCTTCCCTTTTTGAAATTTAAACCCCAAAACTTTCTATTCCTAAACTCAGAACGGGTTTTTTGTCAGACCACCCGGGTTTTTCTACGTGCCAAAAAACAAATGACCCGTCAAAATGTCCCTCACCAATTTTTTTGAAAAAGAGACCCGGGTTAAATTTTTTTATAAAAGGCCCCCGCCCTATGAGGGAAAATTTAAAACAGACTACGCCAGCGTTTATTTTAAACAAAACACTATTCGAAAAAAGCCCAAAAATTTCTACAAGGGGGTATACCCTTTTAAAAAGAACCAGTAAACAAAGTTAAAAAACCAAAAAAAACGGACTCAGGCTTTCTGGCCATAATAAAGGTTCAAAATTTTAAAAAAAAAAGGTTATTAAGCAACTGGGGGGCGGTTTTCTTTGGGCCCTTTTAGGGGCCCATAAACCCCTTTTTCACCAGTCTTAAATTTTAAGAGGTTGATGATATTGGGCGACAGCATGGAACATACCCAAAAAATTTTCCGGGGACCAAAAACATCACTCGATTCAATAAAAACAACCCAGTGCTTTGCGAATCTAAAAAACAGACTGCCGAAAACGAAAAGGGTAAGGGTAACTGAATGTCTTGGGGCTAACCCCGACAATTTCTGACCCTTTCAATTTAAAAAGCAAAAAAAAATCTCTGTTCTTCACGGTTTTTTGCCATGGGTAGACGGGTGACCAAAAAAAAGATTTTTGACGCCAATTTTTCCTCATGTATGTGGTTTTATGTGGGGAAAGAAAATAGTAAATGGGGGGATGACAAAAAAAAAGGGCCGGGTTTTTGAGGGGGTCTAAAAAAAATACCCAAAAGACAGGGGGAAAATTTAAAACATCCCGGCTTTTAAAAGCAAAATCCAAAAATGTTGGGAGCATGGACAGGGCCCGGGGTGAAAAATTATTTTTAAAGGGCATGTGATAAAGGGGGTTCCCCACCTTTTTTGATTTTTTGAAGAATGTCACACTTCCCCACAAAAGTTAATGATTCTTCCAGACCCTTTGGGTGGGGCAAGTTTTTAAAAACTCTAGCTGATCTAAATGTTTTCCCCTAACCCATACCCAACAAAACCCGGGGCAAGCCAAATTGGGTTTCAAAATAAAAAAAAAAGCCGATTTTTACTAGCGAAATATCTCCAGCCTCTTTTTCCTCGGGTTTAAACAAAGTTTTTCGTGATAAAAGATACCGGGTCTACTAACTCATTTAAGAAAAGGGTAACCTACTGATTTTTTTTTCTTTTTTTTTTGGTTTTTTTTTGCTTTGTTCAAAAAGTTTTTTTTTTTTCCCCTTTTGTAATTTTTTTTTGTATATTAAACTGTATTGAAAAGAAATATAATGTTTTTTTTGTATTTTTTATTTCTTTTTAAAAATCCCCTTTCAATTAAATAAATAACTCAAAGGGGGAAAACATATTTTGAAATTGGTCCCTTTTAAATTTACACAAAACATAATTTATGAAATTGAAACTATATTACAATCTAGCACATGCACTCTTTATAAGGTAAAAACGTTTAAAAAACCCACAAAATATTGGGCGTATCCGGTTTTTAAAAAATTTTTCAGACCCCTAAACATCGTTACAGACGAAAATTAACCCCTATACTTTTTTTAATACATTTTTTGGGAACATACCCCCCTTTTTGTAATTAAATAAAAAAACCACAAAAGGGGTTTTCCCCATTTTGGGGAGCCAGATTGGGCCCTTTTACCTTTGGGGTTAAAATAAAACACACGTCGCAGTACTGGGGTTTTTGAAAAAAGTTTTATGGGGTCCGAGAAAGCCAAAGGGGGTATTTCCAAAAAAATCAAAAAAGTAAGCCTCTCTACGGGGGGTGAGGGATATGGCCAACCAAAGCGTACCGGGGGAAAAATGCCGGTCCCTTTTTGAAACCCTCAAGCATACGGGCACTTTTCAATATGAAAGGGTTTTATCACCCGGGAAACACCTTTCCCCAAAAAAAAAGCCCTTTTGGGGAAATTTTTCAATAACCGATGTCACTCTAGGGGGATTTAACTTATGGGTGGACTGGTAGTTTTCCAATAAAACTTTTCTGGGGATTGGATTTTTTCGAAAAGAAATTTATTTAAAAACAAGCAGAAGAGGTTTTCGGGGGGTTTTACCAGAGCGGTTTTTGAAACCGTTTCCCCCTAGCCGGTTTAACCCTTTTTTTGAACAGTGGGAAAAGTGGTTTTTCCACAACCCCCGTCCCGGTTCAAGGGTTTAAAAAAAAACAATGTTTTACCTCGTCAAAAACATCACCCAAACGATGGGTAGAACCCCGGTCTTTTCCCCCAACCTTAGCCCTTTGCCTAAAATTTAAATTGAAAATTTCTCGCCGGGGCATACTGACCTTTCTAAAATCTGGTGGAAAGGGTTTTGCAGGAAAATGTTTTGGGCCCCCGGGATAAATAGGTTTTGGAACTTTTGTATCATAATGTTAAACAAAAGGGGGTTTCGACCCCGGTTCCCGGGGAATGCTTTCCCTTGTCAACAAAACCTAAAGATAAATTTAGGGATCTGACCCAAAAAAAAATTGGGGGTTTAAAATTTCAAAATCTGACCCCGGCCGGGAGGGTAATTTTTTAAGATAAAACAAAGATCTTTGGGATTTACATTAGTATGGGGCCCTTTCTTTTTCGTGGGGCCCCTTTAAAATTGGTGCACAGAAACCTTTTAACAATAACGCTACATCACAATTTTTAACAAAAAGGTAATTTTGTACTACCAAGGGGGGGGGGGGGACAGATGCAAAAATCATCTTTTGCTCTAATGAATTTCATTTTAAAAATCAACCAAAACCTTCAATAAAAAAAAAATTTTTGTTTAAAAAATTTGAAACCCCGGGGAAAAGGGGCAAACAGTTTTAAAGAAAATACTGTGGGGGCCCGTAAGGGGGGGGCTCTCCTTTTACCCCTTTATTTTCCTCCTGAAGAGGGTGAATCGTCCTGTTTGCCCCACTTTTCTTTTTTAAAAAAACCCGCATGCAAAATTTGGGGCTTTCCCAAACTTCCGATCCATAGTTTTGCAAAAAAAATTCAGTAAAGGGCCCCGATAAAAGGTAGGTTTTTTGAAACTGCGTAATCAATCATCCCCCAAGGGGGATATCGACCTGGGAGAATTTGTGTAAAAGCCAGGGTAAGGGGTTTATCAGCCCTTAAATTCATCCAAAAGCTCCCATACCGTACCATCAGCTTTCGTTATTTTTAACCCCTAAAAACACCCAAAAATGTTTTTTTAAAAAACGATATTTGTCTTCGCTGCTTGCCGATAAGAAAACCCCAAAAGGGCCCCCTTCCGGGATGGCCACAAGGCGTATCTCTTATATGTGGATTTTTCTATTTCCATTTTTTGTTCCCGGCAAAGTAAAAGGTCCCCAAACCCCTCTTAAAACATTCCTCTGACTTTCTGGTATAAGGGCCCTTTTTGGAATGAAATTAAAATAACCTTCCAATAAACTTACACCTTTTGGTTTGGGTGGTTTTTTCTTAAAAGTGAAACCCACCGTTTTAATTTTTTTTTCTTGTGTCTTTTAGCATTATGGGGCCCGGGCCCCCGGGTGTGTGGCGGGAATTAAAAGGGGCTTTTAAACGACGGGGACCATGCCCACCCTCCTGCTTTGCATTCTGTGTCTTGTGGCGGCGTTTGCTAAAATTTGGGGAACACATCGCTTTTCAAAGTTTTTGGGGCAGATTTTTTGATGAGTTTTAGCATGGTCAGACCTTTTTTTAAAAGAGGGAGTGCCATTCTAATAGACCTTCGGAAAATGCCCCAAGCCCTGCTCCCAAAAGGGGTACGGGTTTTTGAAATATCCCGGGGAAAACACTTCCCGCTTGATTCCCAAAAAATAAACCCGTGTAATTTGGGCGCATCAAAGCACGGGTGGAAACCAAATTTTTAGGAAATTAATCCCCCTGTCTAATAAAGGGCAAAAATGTGTTTGGGTGATGATTTTCCGAGGTAAATAATTGGTTGGGTTTTTTTGGGCCTTTTCTTTAGACTGACTCGAAGTCGCCGATAGTAATTTTGGGAAAAAAGGGAAATATGTGGCTTTTCAAAAATTTAAATGGGGGGTTTTTTTACGCGGGCCCTTTTAAAATTAATACTTCGGAGGGGGGGAAAAGTGGCTATCTCCAAAAGACTGAAAAATCGACTATTCCCGTGTAAATAAACATTTTTAACATCCTCCATGGGGTATCGGGGCCGGGGGTTTTTTGGTAATAACTTGTCAACGGCTTTTCCCTTGGGCGTCTGTTTCCCAAAGAAAGTAACTCCCCGGGGGTGAATCCCCAAAAAAATAGGGCCGCTGTCCCCGAAGGGGCAAAAAGCCCATATTTTTGGGCTCCATTTAAACCCCCATAGTTTCTAATGCGGGCATACTGTAGTTGAATTCTAAAGCCTCCTTTGAGAATAGCCAAATTTTAAATTTTTCCCAGGGGTCCGGATAACCGTCCCCTAATGTCCCACGGTAAGATATAGTGTCCAAACTTTTGGTTTTTAATATCGACATTCTCCTTTGGCCCCTCATCCCCTGAAAAACTGTTCCCCTGTTCCGGGGTAAATTTAACTTTATGACCCCCACTTCATACGCACCTTGGGGATTTATTGTCCCGAGCCTTTAAATTTTTTCTATAATTCCCCTATCTTATTCTGGGGGGAAAAAGAAGAAAGATCAATTTCGGTAATGTCACAAAAAAACCCTTGTTGGGCATATTTCGGGTAGGGGTTACACCTACTCTGAACAAATTTAAAAATTTTTTATGTGTTTAAGCATTAGATATGGGGACTCTCTAAACCCAGGAGTTTTAATTTTTTTCCGGGGCCCTCCTACCATTTAACCAGCACCATTTTTTCTACCCCCCCGTCTTTTTCGAGAACAAAATCTTTTTTTATCTTTAAAAACTTTGGTTTTTTACCGATAAAATTGTTTTCAAACTTTTCTCAAAAAAGTACCCTGTAACACAACTCCCCCTTCTTTTAATAATAACAGGGGTCGGGGTCCTAAAAACCCGTGTTAAATTTTAAAATATTCATCTTTAAAAATCTTTCCAATATCCTTTTTTTTGAAAAAACCCCCCCGCGAAGCTTTGAAATTCTAAACCGGGGTCGCCCAGATCAAACTTAAATTCAAACCCGGGTTTGGGCTTTGTTTTGTATAGATTGTTAAAAAAACGTCTTTCCCCATTTTCTTTGAATTTTCCCCTTGATCAGGGGCCATTTTATCGATCTAAAGAAAAAGTGCTGTTGGGAGCTCAACACCATTTCCTGGGAGGTTTTTCTACCTAACGATGGAATTAACCGCCGGGTTTAAATTTTCTCCCCCATCTGGTTTTTAAAATTCCCCTTTTAAGCTTTTCCCCCACGCAAACCCGGTCTCGGTTTTACGTTGAGAAATGCTTAAAAATTTTTTAACGTTTTCCCCATCCTTGAACACTTATTATAAAAAAAATTTTCCGGTCTTTTTTGTATTTTTTTGGGGGACGGGCCCTGTTTAGTATTCACGAAAACCTTGGCCATTTTTCCCCGGTCTTTGAAACAGACAAACGGAAACCCCTCGTATTTTTTTAAAAAACTCAAAGACGTCAAAAGATAAACCGAAGGGGACCCACCCCTTTTGCATTGAATACTGACCCACCCCCAAATTTCCCCCAAGTCTTCCTGAAACTGTCCCCTATTCCCCTTTTTAAATAAACCCTATTCCTCCCTTTTAAAAACTTTTGGGAAAAGGGGTGCATGTAATGGATAACATCTGTTTAAAAAAACCAAATTTTTTATTCTTTTAGAGGTGGGGGCCTTTTGTCTTTTTTAAACTGTTGTAATTTGCTAATACCTCCAAAGGGCCCCGGGGTTTTTCAGGGCATAATACATTTTTTCTAAGGGGACATCCCTGGGTTTATGCCGAAACCAAAGAGAAGAAAAGGGGCCAAAAATCTTTTTTATGGAATGGGGGGCATTTTTAAAATTTTTTCAGGTTTTTTTTTTTGCCAACATCAAAATTTCATTTTTACAAAAAGATACTAGGGCCACCCAAAACGTATTTACAATATCGATACACCAAAATATTTTTGAAATAAAAAAAAAAAAAAAATAATATAGGGTTTTTTTCCACATCATCCCGTATTCAAACCCTTTTGTTTTATTTTAACTCTAGAAGGGGCACCCCCCCAGCCCCTGTACAGCTTTAAAGAATTTTTTAAATTTCGTTGGCAGGGGGATGATTTTTCTTTTATCTCAACCAGTTTCTTGTCAATGTCCTCTCTGCTTTACCGACACCCCTGTTTTAGCCACACCAAAAATCTTGTTTAGGTGTTGTTTATATATTTTAGAGTTTCGCCCAAAACTTGTTAAAAAAAATTTCTAAGAAAACTTCGTAAAAAGCTTTTACATACTTTTCCCTTAAAATTTAAAAGGCTGGGATTCCATAAAAGACAGCCAGCCCCTTTGGGGGTTTGGTGGTTTGGGTTTTTACAACCCCAACCCTTCCTTGCTCCACTTTGTATTTAAAAAGCTTTTCGATAATATGCATTATCCTTTAAAAGATCTACACCTCAAGGTAGACGCGGGGGACAATCTTGAGCGGGCCCCCCAACATCCCGCTTCCTTGGGCCCTTTTTCCAGCAACTCGTCCCGTTCATATCCTTTTTCCAAATTCTCGAGGGAATTAGGTTCTGTCCCTAGATTTCAAACATGTTCCCCCACAGCCATTGGGGTTTTTTTTCTTTTATTTCATCATCATTCCCCCATCTTGGGTGTTTTCATCTTTCGCATGTCTTGTTAACAAATGCCTTTCAACAAACCCCCTGGGGGGGACGCGTAGGGTTAGACCCCGGGGTTTTTATTCTTTTTGACGGCGGGATTCGGAGCGACCACCGGGCACACACGTAACGGGTTTTTTTAGGGGCCCGGGTCTGAAGCTCAAGTTACCCCCTCATGGGGTTTATCCTCTGGGGGTTTTAGGGGTGTTGGAGGGGGCCCCTAAACGGGTGGGAAACTTCCAAAAAGGGTTTTACTTCCAAATGATGGCCCCTTTTTCTCCGTCTCCGTAATTTTAAACCCTTTTTTTTAAACCCGCCCTTTTTTTTTTTTTTTCCCTTTTTTTTTTTTTTTTTTTTTTTTGACCTTCCAGGGGGGGGGGGAAAATACCTTCTGAACAATAGACATAAAAAAAAAAACACTTTCCCATAGCCCCCCAGGTTTCACACCAAACCCCCAATCCCCCGGGGGGTCAATACCCCCGTTTAGGAAAAAACAACAAATGAAGACCCTTTTTTCCCACACACACCGGAAATACCTCATCAATTTGGGCATTAAATAATTAAAAATACAACATGACACACACACGGGGTCATTCAAACGGGCAAATACCCGACAGGGTTTTCAATCAAAAGGGGGTCAATAGGTTCCCCCACAAAAAAGTCAAAATACTTCAAGCTGGGCAACCAAAACCCGTCAACTTTGACAAGCCTTTAATCAATCAAATGGGGCAAAGGTCACAATCAAAATTTTTTCAGGAGGGGTCCCATATTTTCTACTTTGTAATTTTTTCCCCCCTTAAAACTGTTTTTTAAACCTTTATTTTTTATGCGTTTCCAAAAGTACCAAAGGGTAAAGTTTGAAAGGGGTGTCGCCCTGGCGATTGGGAGGTTTCCCCACAGCCTATCAAAAGGAAAGACCCTCCCTCAAAAATTTTAGGCCCACCAGAGACACCACTTGACGAAACGGAAAACGGAGCACAACCCACAGGTTGGTTGGGTAATTTTAAAAGTTACCATGGGTTTTCTATATTCTTATCAAAGGGGGAACCCGATTACGCGAGTACAAGGGAAAAGATTTCACAAGTATCCAAATAGTGGGAAATGTATATGGGCAGTTGTAGCCTTAAGGTTTTAAAAGGGAGGGTGGTGGCAGGAGGGTGTGTGAATTTTGTAAAACCCCCCCCTAAACCCCCCCAACCCGCCCCCCTTGGGTTTGGGTTAAATTAATCCCAAAAAAAAAAAATGAGAAAGTGGGTGTCCTACTTTCCCCTATAGCTTTAAAGAAGTTAATTAGGGGTTTCCGGGGGTTTTGCCCTTTTATGGGTTAAAATTTTCGGTTTTGTTTTAAGCAGAGTTTTCATCCCTCCCTAAAACCGATTTAAACAGAAACATGATGACACAGGATAACCCCAAACCCCTGGGCAAAGAAAAAACAAAACCCCATTTCCCCCCCCATCTGCCTTTCCCCCGGGCAGACACCGCAATCTCCCGGCTCCTCTCATCAGCACCACCTGACCTCCCAGACCATGAAGCCCTCAACCTCATACTTCAATTCTGAGGTTCTGGTCTAAAGCGAGCTGAAATCAACATCATGTCCAATGTAATTCTTCTTCCTTCTCCCGTTTTTATTTAACGATGCTTCTATTTTATGAAAGTCTCAAAAACGACCTAGATGGCTACACAGAAGGTTATCAATTGTGTTGTCTTCTTACATTAAGGCCTTCGACATGAACACCATTAGGGGTCTGCGCTACGACGCTTGAAGTTGATTTAGTGATTGTGGCAAGTCAGTGAGCTAGCTGCTTTCCTATAGCAGCCTACATCCAACACTTCTGTACTGGAACTTGCAGTTTTTCGTGTTTGTATTGTATTTTCAGCAGCCATACTGGATATCAGAGACTCTGCCCCAGCTAATATTATGTGAAAAAGGCACTTAGTATTGGCTTTCATACTCATGCGGGGCTATACGAAACAGGAAAACCCGAGACATGCTTTGCTATATAAAACGTTCCTGTACCTGGCATACTATCTCAGTTGAAGTTGCAGTTGAAACATCTGTAAAATTCAGTTCAGACAGTTGGGATAAATATTTTTATCACACAGATTTTGTTGATTCTTTCATTTACTTCTGCAAATGATGCAAGGTAAAATACATTTTGTATTGTAAACATCCGAACGTGAAAGTTTTGTTAAAAATATTGTCACGCTTTTCTACATTCAGAGCAGCAATACTTTCCTTGGCTTTGTTTTGGACTAAATAGCATGGATTGGGCACAGGGCAAAAAAAACTTAACCCATCTGCCACAGTGGCATGTTTCTTCCAGATTTCACCAGGGACTTTCAGTATTTTACAAGACAAATGTATTATTGGAACAGCTGAAATGAAGGTTGGTGTCCTGCCAAAGTGACTGGTAGAGCCAGCAAACTTTCCAATCCCAGCCAAGACAAACCAGCATTAGGCTGGTGGTTGGTGTTAATGTCCCATCCTGATACCGTCCCATGACAATACCGTGAACATACTTAGAGGTGGAGGTACGACACATGCTCCTTAAAGAACTTGACCACTTTGGTAAAAGTAGGTAAAAAGTGGTAAAAATACTCCTGCATTTTATGTCCAGAGCCTATGAACAAATCTGTCCAGTTGTCTTATTTTAGGCCTACAGTACAGAAGCAGTGTGGTTTTGGCCACTAACGTGTTTGGATACTCCAGGTCCTGGTCAAGGTCTTCTCCAGCCTAATGCATTGCCTGGACAGCGTTTGATTTTAAAAAGAGGTGCAGGTAAAACAGCGGTCGATTTTAAAAGGAGGTGCAGGTAAAACAGCGGTTGATTCTAAAAGGAGGCGCAGGTAAAACCCTACTGGCGCTGTAGACAGGACAGGCTTTAAAGTCACAGGGCCAATCCTTCCATGCATATTGAAGGCCAGCTATGTTGTCAGTAGGCTGACACCCACTGGTGGACACCAGGACAGTGGTCGGACCCCACTGCTCGATGGGAGCTGGAACCCACATGGACCCAGGGCCACAAGGAGCCATATCCACTGAGCAACAGATCTGGAAAGAAAAACAAGATGAGGGAAAAGTCACTTAATGGAGTAAATGCGAGTGAGAGTGGATGGTTGATTAAAATTGACCTGTTTTGTTCACTTTTATATTTTATTAATTTAGCAAGAAATGACATAATATTAATTAATTAATAGCTATTTAATAGTGATTACAACATGCAACTAAAGTACTAGTAGCTTAGCAACCTCATGAATTTCTTAAACACAGAGAAGCACATAATGACTATTTTCTCAAATTGTCAATTTCATGCTATTTAATGCTTTGCCAGTATAAATCTGTGTTTTCTCTTGTCAACAAAAGTAGCTTGGGTAAATCTGGTAAAGAAATAACCCACATTGACTATCCTGCTGCCAGCCTTACCTCAAAGATGTTTGCAGAATTGTTGACAGAATTGTTGACAGAGACTGTTTGGTCGTAGGTGATGTTGAGATGCGTCTGAGTGGCCGTGACGTTGTTAGGGAAAGGACCAAGGAAGTGTACATCCTTCTCTCCGTAAGCCACTGCCCTTGCTCCCAATGACAGTCTGTACGCTACATCCTGCTTGTCTCGGGGATGGATGCTGGAACAGAAATTCAATTCAAATCTTCATTGTCCCACAATAGAAATATGGTCTGTAGATGGGGTTTAAAAAGTACAAATCACATCATACCCTTCAAATATCAATATCAAGAAAGTACCAGCTGGTAAGAACACGAACAAGAATATGAGAGAGTGAAATAAAGCTGCTTATCACTATAAAATAAAAGTTGTACAGCATAACAAGCAACATAATTACATGTGAAAATTGGGTAGCCTAATTGTAGTAAGGGTGAATGAATCCCTGGTTCTTTTACTCTTGAGTCTGGGCATCAGGTCAAACTGCCCTTTAACGTTGGTTGAGAATGGCATTGACCTTTTTCAGTTGGTCGTTCCTGGCTCCTGACATGTAAAAGTGGATAAGAATTGCAATTCAAAACGGGGGATAATGAGTTGGCCATGATTACTTTTTCTTTTTTTCTTTTACAGGGGTCTGTTGGCAGTCCAGGGAGTTCTCCACCTTTAAGTCTGTAGAGTGGGCCGGTTCCCCCGCAGGCCCATAAAAGTCAGGAAAATAAATTTAAAATAGATTTGGTCATTTCTAGATGTTGAAAATTTTGATTTGTGCAAAAGTCTGGAAAAGTATGGATGCGATATGGCCCATCCACTATCGGCTTACATCATAATGAACTCAAACCAAAATCGTCGAATCAAGACAAGAAATGAAAGTGTGGAAAGGTTTGGGATTTTGAAATGGAAAATGTGTAGGTTGTAGTTGTCCGTAGGCGACGGAGCCTCTCCACATAGGTTACGTGCACCTCCCCAAAATTACAACTATGTTTCAGTCACACCGATAACCCAAAGACATGGGTTGTTGCCAGTGGTTGTCAAAATTCTTGAAATTGAAAAAAAATTGAAGCAGGGCCACTGATTGACCAATCACAAGTGAACGCTGATGCCAATCATTGTGGATCATTCAGCGTTGTGAACATTTCTCCTCCTGCTAGAAACGTCCTTACGGGTCATAGGGTGAAGGCTCATCGGGCAAGTCCATAGCCACAGCCATGAAGGTTCTGTTCATCCTGGGGTTGGGAACGAAGCCAGTGTCCGCTGTCTGGTGCCAGCGGATGTTGGGAAAGCTGTCATCTGTGGAGCCCTTTATGAAGGTGGAGAGCTGCAGGCACAAAGGCTTCATGGATCAGATCTGCGTCAAGTCATATTTGCAAACACATTTTATGGTTTGTTTTAGATTACATAGATCCCAGGCTGGTAGGGTTTGTCACATAGGACAATACAATGACAGGAAAGCAATCTGAATGGGTCTGATGTGGCAAAGATACAAGGATATAGACTTGGTGACTGGCACATCATTGAATGTTTCAATGTTGAATGTTTGTCTCACCATCTCTACTTGTTCCTATTGTTCCTAAATAAATAAATAAATGCTTAAAAAAACTAATACTAACATACCTGGACAAATCCAAAGGGGAAGTCTGAGGCTGTCTGCCCCCCTGAGCCCTGGTGGAAAGCCATTCTCCAGTCATCAATCATGGCAGGGAAGGAACAGTTGTACTTCTCCTGATGATAGTCTGCATTACTCTCACCTTAGGACAAACAAATAACCATAAGGGGAACGTGCCAGAGCAAGGTTCAGTGCGGACACAAAACACTGACTTTCTGTTCTTCTAATCTTCAAATGGAGACCTTTATTTTAAATGATATATCTTATAAACAAACCTCCTGCAGGCTTGACAATGATGAAGAAATAATCATCTTTTCCAAATACTTATGTGTGTTTTAAGGTAATTAACTATAAGATTGTTAAGTATGACCCTTTAGCAAACACTCTAGGGTGAATCAAGGCTAGTACTACCCAAGTTGTTTGCTGTAAGATGTTTTGTTTTTCAATCCTTAGTTCCCTTTCTCAGCGACCTTTGTTTTGTTTTGGCATTTTAATTTCCCAACGCTCACAAAAATAACGAAGTATTTGAAGTAATGGTTCACATGACAAATGATCTATGAAGATTTACAGAAATGAAGAGAAATGGAATGTCGCAAACTGACTCAGTTTGGCTGTATAATGGAAACCAGGCCATTAGCAACCCTGAGCAAATCTAACTGCATGACTGTGCCAGTGTCTGGCAAGTTGCTCTGATTCCTGGACAGGCTGTGCAGAGCCTAAACAAACCCTGAATACAGCTGTTGATGCATGGTCAAACATGCTTGGCTTGGGGTGTCATGGTGGCTCAGCTGGCTAAAGTGTATAAATTATAACTGTGACATCTTGTGTTCAAATCTGGCCTGGGACCTTTATGGCATGTCATCCACCAATCCTTCCTGTCTCTCTCAACTCTCAAATATCTATCAAAGGCAGAAATGCCCCCAAAATAATCTAGAAAAACATGCTTGACTCGTGGGTTTCAAGCAGAGTAGCATTGTCCAAAGTACACATCTTGGTTAAATGAGCTTGTCTGTAACCAGCTACTGATGACATAAAGATGCATCAATAAGGCTCTACTGAACAACTGATAGCTAAGCAGGTAGAACCATGCTGTACTGAGTCTTACCTTGGTACCAGATGGCTCCTTTGAGGGTCATGTTGAGCAGTGGGTGGATCATGGCATTCCACAGGACAGAATTTCCCTCTTTTGGAATAGGATCGTTGTTTTTACAAAGACCCAGAAATACACACAGACAGTGGAAAAAGCCTGATTTTCCCTCTTTTGGACTAAGATCGTTGCATGGAGAAAACACACACAAATGCAAAAATTTAGAAAAAGTAAAATACTTGCATAGCATGACAAAGCTTCATGTTGGAAAAAAACGAATACCATTCATTTCATGCCACACAGGTTAGCTGATACCTGTCTAGCCCACACTGCTCTAGTGCTCTTGAAGATGACCAGGCTTCGATAGGCGTGCCGCCCCAGCAGGACTCCACCAGACCTATCGGGTACTTCAGGTTCTCATACATGTAACGGCCAAAGAGCCAGCACACCGCAGAGAAGTTGGTCAGACCTGGAAATATAGCTGCCCGTTACTTCATCAATCAACAATACGTAATAATAGGCAGTATTAGTATGTATTAGTAAGTATATGTATGTGTTAACAGAGTAGACTTATACTCTGCAGCGGAACGGTGAATATTCTAACAGTTCAAAAGGATCGTACTGTCCACACTGTTGTCTCAACTTTTGCCATTCAACTCGGCGTTGTTTATTTGGTACACATGTTGCTGCTCTCACTGAGAAGCAGGTCAAGGTAAAGAGAGTGAAGAACGTGACTCTATCAGTCATATACCCCAGGTAGTGACAACACAATCATGCGTCAATACACAGCGCAACAGCGCCTCCCAATGGACACAGTAGTAGTCACAGCTACTCACATAAACAATATGATACACATTAATACATGGAGTCATACATTAGTGATGGGAAGACCGACTCTTTTAACTAACTCGATTCTTTCGAGCCGTCCGATAGAAGTGCATCGATTCTGAATCGATTCATTATGATTCACCAACAAAAACATAACATCCCACGTGAGGTTTGAACCTACAATTCTCAGCACGAGAGTCTGATGCTCTACTAACTGAGCTATATTAGTAATGGAGACATATGAGCGCCACCCCTGTAAAACACCAACTAAACCACAGGTTAATGATAATAATATTTATAGTATTTACACAGAGTATTGCTATTGATTTCATTTTATTTCGTGTGCTCTTGACTTTCTTTTTCTAATAGAGACATTTTTGTTGACCAATGTTAAATGTTAAATGGCTTATAGTTTACCCAATTACCAGTTAATTTATTAAACAACATCTTAAACAACAAAAACTGTTGACTTTCTTTTTCTAATAGAGACAGTTTTGTTGACCAATGTTAAATGTTAAATGGCTTATTGTTTACCCAATTACCAGTTAATTTATTAAACAACATCTTAAACAACAAAAATTGTTGTCAATGTGTGCAAAATAGATCGCTACATTATTACATTGGCCTTTTTCACGATCTAATATGGCTCCTTGATCCGGCAGGTACGCGGAAGTAGTCTCTCTCGTTCATCAGACATGAACCGCTCGGACATCTCGGACATCTGCTCTCTCGGTTCGCGAGATGTCCGATTGAGTCCGAGAAGTCCGATATTCATCTGCTCTCTCGTTTATCTGCTCTCTCGGTTCGTTCGCGAGCCGCTCAGTCTCTCTCGTTCATCTGCTCTCTCGACTCGTTCGCGAGCCGCTCAGTCTCTCGTTCATCTGCTCTCTCGACTCGTTCGCGAGCCGCTCAGTCTCTCTCGTTCATCTGCTCTCTCGACTCGTTCGCGAGCCGCTCAGTCGCTCTCGTTCATCTGCTCTCTCGACTCGTTCGCGAGCCGCTCAGTCTCTCTCGTTCATCTGCTCTCTCGACTCGTTCGCGAGCCGCTCAGTCGCTCTCGTTCATCTGCTCTCTCGACTCGTTCGCGAGCCGCTCAGTCTCTCTCGTTCATCTGCCCTCTCGTTCGCGAGCCGCTCAGTCTCTCTCGACTCGTTCGCGAGCCGCTCAGTCGGATCAGCGGTTCTCGTCCGATGAACGAGAGAGACTACTTCCGCTTACCCGCCGGATCAAGGAGCCATATTGGATTATGAAAAAGGCCAATGTAATAATGTAGCGATCTATTACATTCTATATACATTGACAACAGTTTTTGTAATGTTTAAGATGTTGTTTGATAAATTAACTGGTGATTTTTTAAATTTTTTTTTTTTTTCTGGCGCTGCTATAACCGCTGCTGAATCAATTCAATCGCGTGTGCGAGTCGAATCAGCTCACTCACTTAACTGATTCGGTTCTTTTGAACGATTCGGCCATCACTAATATACATATCTCTATATGTTATACCTCAACAGTATGTCAATAAATAAATAGCAAATAAATAGATAACACACAATAGAGATAACTAGTGTCTACTTGTGCTACAGACAATGAGGATATTCAGGACTGGTTGGAAAAAGTCAAATGTTTACTCCAATCTATTGTAATACATGTAGAATACGCAGAAACACATGTATATCTGCACAGCGACATACATGTCTGGGTCAAAGAAGACAGTTAGTTGGGTTTAGGAACACTTCTCATGTTTCTATTAAAACTGAAATTATTACCGGTTCAAATGCAATTCAATATTTCAAACCCAAAACCCTTCGCTTCAAACAACTCTTTGAAAACTTCAAAAAAAAAAACGCTTACCGTTACTTGCTGTGGGCACAGACCAGGGCAGCTTCACTTGACCAAATCGGGGAGTTCGGTTTTACTTGCATTCAAGGCTGCCGTAAAAATGCGCACATAAGGGTACTTAGCTGCAAGGGCCAGCTCCTCTGAGGAATTGAATATCTATTAGGGTACAAAAAACATGAAACAGAAAGTTGTGTCAGAATGCTTCCATCACCACTAACATTGCGCAACCATTCAAACTATTAAGGCTACATTAGGAATATACGAATTCCATTGTTTTTTTATTATAACTCAGGCATCAATCTATACAATCTGAATGCAGAAGAACCATCCGCTGGATAGCCTGAACTTTATGGCGCTCATTGTTCAGAATTCCCTTATTTCCCCTCCGATCGGATTGCCGGTCTGACTCCCAAATTGCCTCCCAGTTTGCGCTCCACCTTTAAATATGGTGAGAGCGCGCCCCGCTCGCTCTTGGCAGTAGGGAACTCCCAATCGCACACCTCTCCTTTTCCCCCAAGCGTGTATGCGTTCGTGACCAAGTATGTTTAGTAACGATGTTGTTTTGTCCTCAAGAGACTAAGCAGCGCGTTGAGTTAACCACCTTGAGAAACATGGTCATTTAAGTTGATAATTCCTCCTTTTATGTTTCGCTCGTTTCCTCACCTCCTGCGCTCTGATGCGTGACAATGTTAATGATTTATATTGCCACTATTGCCACGCTATTTCAGTTTATTGATGTGACCAAACTAATGGATGTTAATGTGTTATCACGCTGCTTAAGCTCGATCCCATTGATGTGGATTATGTTTATTGTATAATATTGTACAGTCTTCAACATATGTACGTATTATATTAGGTCTTTGTGATTGACGCACTTGCCATCTGTATTAACTAGCATTAATATACCCATTGTTTTCTCCCTTAGAAAACCATACATACATAAGACATACCCCTGTTCCTATACTGTTACTGCCTACTGCTTGTTTACTCATTCACCATCTATAATCATTTGTAACCTCTGCAAAAGTTCACCATAAACAGAACTGAACTGCATCCAAATCACCTGCCTGCTCTCTGACCAGAGCGCCACCAGTGGATGGGTCCTTATCAATCACCAGCCTCAATTTAATTATTTTCACTCATGTTGTCCTCTAAAGCAAACTCTCAAATTCTGGTACACCACGCTGGTTTGAAACAAAAGCTAAAAATTGAAAATACTATTTGATCCAAGTGTGCACTGTGCTGCCTTCATCAGCAGTATCACAACTCCTTAAGGCGCCATGGTTTTTGTGTATATAACTGAATAGTTGTCATTACTGGGGTTCACCTGGCTTGGCCTACCTGAGATGTTGTGAACTCCATGTTGCTTTGCCCTCCACACAGCCAAACATCTCCAAACAGCACATCCATCAAGGTGACTGTGCTGTTCTGAAGGGTTGCTGTCACATTGTAGGGACCCCCGGCTTCAACAGGGTCAAGGGTGACTTGCCAGATGCCTGTATATGTTATGGATGTTATCCATTAGAAACAAGGTCATCAAGTGAAAATAGCCACCATATAGACTGAGTATATTAGCAACACCTGCTGTTGTTATTTTTATGAATTACACCGGCCAGGTGAATCCATTTGAATTTGATCCCTTATTGACTTCACTTCAGGGAAATGTACTTGGAAGGGCGGAGACAGATTCAAGAAGGGCTTTTCATCCTTTAGACAGCAGGGGCATGCACTGTGCAAAAGGAGTTGCAACTCAAGATAAAGAAAGTGAGCCTCATATTTTCTACACAGTGGTATAATTCAGTACTGCTACACTTTCTATGGTGTGACTGTTCGGCCTCAGTGCTATGAGGTAAGAAACTTGGTGTGTTCACATCACACAAATACACCATCTGCACCATTACAGTGCGTGTGGAAATGGATCACAACAATAGAAAAGTCTAATAAAGCAACACTTAAGCATAGGGCTGAGCAATTAACCGAAAATGTAACTTTGAAATAGACCGATAGGGGGTGACGGCATTGCCGAACAAGGGCAGAGCAAGGGTAGATATGTTGAACTAAGTTTGTAAAATTATCTTAAACATGGCCAATAGGGGGCGCCACAAATCTTTTCCATATGGGCTTACAGTACAGTATTTTTCTGGGGCTTTTATGTTTAAACTGGGCTTTGTTGTTTGAGAATGGAAGCCTCTGTCCTAGTAGCCTTGCTTCCTTAAACATACAATTAACTGCATATATTTGTTTGTGGAATTTATCTTCTTCTGTCACTCTGCATGCAGTTTGCAGTAACAAAACGGTTTGAACCTCCACTTGGAACTTGTAGGCCTCATTGACTTGATCTTATACAACTCGTTTTTGAGTAAACATAGCATACTTTATGAATTATTTTCACTATAGTCAATACCAGAGGAAACATACTGTACTATTTATCACAGACTACCTTGTGTCAAAGTTTATACAGCACATTTGTTTTGAAACCCTTTCAATATTTTTAAAAGTGGCACAAAATAACATCTGTGGTGTTCCCGGTCAAAATTGACATTGTGACTTTATTAGTAAAGAAAGGACATAGGCCTAAAACTATTTACACATTAACACTTTACCACATTAATAAGGTTCATGCAGGTTTTTGCATGTGCCTTGCAAATATGTGCACTGCATTTTAGACACAATGCTGGTTTTGACATCTCTTGGTGCACGCAGTGTGCATCTCTTTTGTCTCTTCTGTCTGTGGTTCTGAGCTGCGGGAAAGTTTCTGTATATTATTGAAACAATGTTAGAATATTTTGTCTGAAAGGTGGTTCCCACGGGTAAAGAAAAGTTTGAAATAATCATGATATTGATTTGAAGTCATATCGCTCACCCCTACTTAAGCATGATGCAATAACTATAGTGTATAGAAATCTGATCAACTGATTTAGAAACGTTTTTCAAACCATGCAGCGTTCCCAGGTGTGTTCCTCTGATATCTGTCCTCCTGAGGAATACACTTACATTTTTATACTCTGTGTTTTTATCTCACTGTCACTCAATGTGGGTTTCACAGGCCCTAAAAAGGCAGGGAACCCAATTCAATACTCTGCACATGTCAGCACAAACATGTTAACAACTGTCAGTGCTCACCTTCTGTCACGTTGACCGGTGGGGTGTTCTGTTCTATTGGTCCTGACAAAGAGATGGTGACCTGTGCACCATCAGGCCCATGGCCCCACAGCACAGCCCTCTCTGGAGACTTCTGCAGCACCATGTGATCTCCATAGTAGGATGCAAAGCTCAGGTCCCCATCTACAGACAAAAGCAACTCTACATTTCTTTCCTCAGTTCTTCAATTTTCAGGCCTTACTCCTTGTGAACATTGTTGCAGATTATACTACCCTGATATCAAATTTGAATTAGCTTTAAATAACATAAATCATATAGAATGCAATGGGACATAATTCTTTTTCAATTTCAATAAAAGTCAACATTTTATTTGGTTGCCTCCGTAAAGTTACTACTGCACTAACACTGTGTGTGTGTGTGTGTGTGTGTGTGTGTGTGTGTGTGTGCCTGCGTGAGTGAGGGAGTGAGAGATATTTATAATTAAAGTGTTTTGTACCAATAGCCTATGAATAGCCTTGTATTGTAGCTAAAAGAGTATGCACACCTAGATTACTTTTAAACAGTAATTTATTGTGTAGGATTAATTTTTACACTGTTTCATATCTAATTTCTGCAGGCGGACTCCACACATTGTGGAACACATCCGGCAATCAACTGTCACCTGCCTAAGTTAAAACTCTTACAGTTTAAATTGCTGTGAAGTAACAAAGACAAAAGTGTTTATGTAATAAATGTTTTAAACAGTGGCGGCTGGCCAATAGAGGGCGCTAGCGCGCCGCCCCACCACTCCCCACATCCTAGACTTCATTGAATAAGACTTTAAAAATTACTTTTTTTAAATGAGCGAGGTAAATGTTATATAGTTAGTGAGTAGAATGTATAATCTGCAATAAAAGGTAGATGAAAATTGTTCTACGTTGTCTAAAGTTACTGCTAGGGCACGTATTTCCGGCCTGGGGCGCAAAAATCTTTGCCCATTGACTCGTTATAAATTGTACATGCGCAGTTCGCTCCTCTCAATACAAGAGATAGGAGCTTGGTGGGGCGCAGCTTTCCTGCGCCCCACCAACGAACTGCGCATGTACAAACAGCATTTATCTGAACGCTGCTGATTTACACACCACCAACCACTGGTTGGCAGCAGAGAGCGAGTGGCTCGTGGTACATCTGATCTGACATAAAATGCGCCAGAATGAGACAATATACTCGGTTGTTTTCAAGGAGCTGGTTTAGTAGGAAGGCTTGGCTAACTGTATGTAGTGACACCAATGCTTTATTTTGCTTTCCCTGCACCCTTTTTCAAATGACAGGTCTCAGACCCAGCATGGATTCAGACAGGTTTGAATGATTTAAACCACATATCAGAAAAATCAAAAGCAAATGTTTGGGAAAGTAAACATAGCTGCTCAGCTTGATGAAGGCTACAGGACAGGGATCCGTGAGCATAATGAAGAGGTTGACAAAAACAGGCACATCCTGTCTAAAATAATAAACTGTCAAGTTCTGTGGTGCCATAGAGTCATTGAGAAATGTGCATCTCTCAAGGAGAGAAGGGCAACATTTATGTACAAAAAGTTTAAGCCACAAGGTGGCAAAGTCATATGGCTTTGAGCCAGTTCACTCAGCTTTTAGATGGCACTGGGTATTTCAAATGTAATACCATATTAATTTATTTTTTTCTTAAATGTTATTTTCTATTAGGTCTTATTGTGTTCATAATTTTCTGCCATTGTCTCAGGGTTTTGTGTTGTCAGATTTCTGTTGCACTTATCGAGGCACTTTTCGGTTACTTTAGTCTTTCACCATTACATATTGCAGTATAAAAGATAATTATTATAAAGAATTTGCACTAATTGAAGTACCTTAACTTACCTTAAGAACGTTTCATTACAACAAATGTTCATTCAGCTCAGCAAATACAAATAAAGGCCATTTAATTTATTTAAATACACTGATGATACCTTAGTACATGTTTGTTTGATTTTTGGTATAGCCCCCCCTGGAGAAAAATGCACCAGCCGCCACTGGTTTTAAACATTCTTTATCTCATTGTTTCATTATTAAAATGTGTGGTATAGTTACATAAGATATTCATTGCACCAAATATAGACCATTGGCAACCATGTTGTCCATTTTGGCAACCAAAAGCTGATGCCATTTTTAAAAGTTAGCGTCGAGCCCTGATTAATGAGGCGATAATAAACTATTATTACATAAAAGTTGTGCTGGTAACTCTTGGAAGAGTAAGCACATCCCTAAAAAGACTACAATTACAGATGCCTTCTATTTGATATTTAAAAGCAAGTAGCATGTTTGGGTTTGACTGACACACATCCTGGCAGCTAAACGGAGCGTCACTGACTTTACTCACCACCGGTGCACAGAGACGCAAAAAACGTAATCACAACACAGCCGCATATTCTCAGAGCCATGACAGGACCAAATCAAACTATGGCGCGTATATAACAGAGGAAAACACGTTATCGGAGCTTTATAACTTGTGTTAAAAAACAAGTTAATAAGTGACGGTTT
Source organism: Hoplostethus atlanticus (assembly GCA_034670405.1). NCBI lineage: Eukaryota > Metazoa > Chordata > Actinopteri > Trachichthyiformes > Trachichthyidae > Hoplostethus > Hoplostethus atlanticus. The sequence continues at coordinate 32,624 of JAXDDX010000540.1, forward strand.
ATTGGCATCCGTACACAGATGGCTGTGTGCCCAGAACAAGAGTTGTGGGCGGTTCTGTCTTTTCAGAATAAAAACGTATTTTCCACAGCAATTAAGTAGTGACTACAAAAAAACGAATTAAGCAACAAAATACAACTTTACAGTATATACAATGTTTTTCAATGGTAATAATTGTTTCAATAATATTGATAAATTACCCCTCTACGTTAAAATGAAATGTCATTTTTGGACTACAGAGATTAAACAGGACACAGGTCATCATTCATTTTTGTTGCACAACATCTATGGTAAAATACTCCCACACACCTGTACTTTAAATAGTAACATTTAAAAAAAAAGAAAAATTATGTCCTGCCATCAAAATCAGCCACATTGCAAAATTGGTGCACAAAGGCTGCTGTACTTTAACAATACGCCATAACACATTTGAAACACAGTAGTCTCAAAGTCAAATGTGTAGCGATCACACTGTAAAATGTCAGTTTCAGTACTTTAACAGAAAGTGTGACTTACTATATTAACTTAAATTATATTAATTGAACAATTTACAGGTCATAATTGCCTTTTTGTTTAGTGGCACCCTGGGGGAAAAGCCAGGGGTCACAAGCTCATTTTGAGGGCAGATGCATGGCACAGATCACGCAGTACACAGGAGTGAGAACAAAATGCGTCTTAAACTTATCATTAACTAGCAAAATGTCATATCCACTAATGTAATTTATCCGAAGTCAAATTTGGCAAATTTCACATCTAGTGTTTTAAACGCATAGTTGTCGAACTCCAAAAACACAGACAAGATACAAAGATGAAATTATATTCAAACATGTATACGAGATAAATGAGATGAACATGACACTTGGGGACATTACATACAAAAATTAAACCATGTCGATTTCTACCTGAGACAGACTTTATAGCCTTAGTATTGGATTTAAAATACTGCTCGGTTTGCTTGGTAACCAAAGAGAAGTGATGTATTTTTGTGTACTAAATCTTATGAATATTAAATAATAATAGTCTTCATTAATAGTCAAGGAAGCCAAACAAAATATTTTCGAACAGAAGAGAAATCACTACAGTTATAATTCTGGCAATATATTTCCATAGTTTTTTTTTTTATAAAGATGCAATTCCATAATAAATGAAAAATATCTGCCTGCTCTATTATCCTGCTAACAATTATTATTTAAAAACATGTGTGATGTTGATGTAACCTGCTCCTTCTGAAGGAATTTGTGTGGCATACCTTGTTTTGTGTTGATTAATAACTCAGGTCTGTAAGGTACCAGATTGGTTGCTGTGGTAATGGCTGTGCTTTTGTCTTTGCCTGGGGCAAAACTGAACGAGAGCACAAGCGTGAGGCTTATTGCCCACTTTTGTTGACCGGGAGGCAGCCAAGTTTTTTAAACTATTGAGCGATTCTGCACCTCACCCCTGGTCATTACACACTTCCCTGAAAACATTGACATTATTGACCCAATGTGTCCTCACAACGGTCCAAAGTCGACTTAAGTCGATTAAGCAACTAAAACAATTTTGGTCAATGTGAAACTCCTCCCTGTTTCAGCCATGTGAGCTTCCTGTCTTCTTCGTATCGTATGAAATTACTATAACTATAACTCAGACCTTGATATGAGAACAGGTTGACTACAGCTCCTCCACTGGACTAATAGTGCAAAATAGGAACCACGTGACTGCCATACGCTGATATTTCCCTCGCAGATTTGTGAATTAAGTCAAACAAACAAAATATCCTATAACTCTGTGAAGTGCTTGGCAACTAGGAAATGTTAAACATAAAGACAATAACATAATAGATAACATACAGTCCCCTAAATCTTCCTTCCAAATCACCACAATTGTCAGACTCGGCACAAAAGCATGGACCCAAATGCACGACTCGAGACGGGGAGATAAAGTACAAGTCCGTTTATTCCAACTAGGTTCGGTACACAGAAAGGCAGTCCGGATCAGGCAAAGGTAGCAGACAAGGGGCAGGCAAAAATCCAGGTCGAAGAAACAGGCAAACGTCAAAACCAAAACTCACGACGGAATGCAGGAAACTAAGGAAGGCTGGTACGTTGTCACAGGGAACAAAGACGAACTGGCAACAGAACAGGGAAACACACAGACTAAATACTAACAGGGAGGGGAGACAATGAGGCACAGGTGCAACACATTTAGGGCGGGGCAGGTAATCACACAGGCGGGAAGCTTCGGGGAGGAAAGGAAGTAAAGTGACCTGAGACGAGACGACAAGTGAGTAACAAAATAAAACAGGAAACAAGACAAAACACAAGAGGAAAACGAAAAGGGAGTTAACGGGTCCGAGCAGGTGTGACAACAATAAGACATCGCTGTGAGGAAAACCCTTATGAAGGCGAGGCTAATTAACTTCTATAGACTAAAAGAACAAAGTGAAAAATGAATGCAGGTGTAATGTTAATTATCCAGCGGTTTACTACCCAGGTGTTTATTTAGCGAAGCTATTTACACGTTTGCCTGCAGTAAAGACAAATGGACACGCCATGTTCTGCTGGCATGCAATTTACCAAAAAGTTCACTTTCTACAGAGATTAGTGATGGATAATGGGCAAGCTGTTGTTCGGAGCAACAAGTAATGAGAAAATGTCCAAAAAAATTCTAAGTATAATTATTCAACATAGACAACACGTGTACGCACGGCGCGTGTATGTGTTAGTCTGCCATATATTCAAAAGCCTGCGCCGAAATTATTTTCACTTTCACTGCTCGACAACAGGAACATGCCCAGATTATCAATGCCAACAAATCCACTCCATCAGACAATTTACACATTTACACATCTTCACGTGGACTCCAGGCCCCAGAGCACGTGCCTTGTTGGTAATCCAGGCATGAACAGGAGCCAGTGTATTAATCGCCTCATATGCTAGGGTACAGTACCCGCATTATTGAGCTCGCTATGTTTTTTCATAGGCTTGTCCGTTCCCCTTTGACTTCTGCTAATTAACGCGGCTGTCAAATCCTACCAAAACCTTGTCAGTGCATCTGTGAAACCACTTCTAACATAGTAGCAGCTGAACATATGCCATTCAAAACATTTTCATCATGATGAAAAGGAACCGAAAGGGGCATCCTCTCTCTGTGTTCGACTGTTTCAGAGAGGTTTATGGGTGTCTGAAAGACATGGGGGCTCTTTGATGCGAGTATGTGTGAAATGTTGGATTTTCATTGGCAGACATTCCTTTCAATGCATGTCTTTGTGCCAGTAAAGTCCTTATTTTCTCTCAGCCACACATCCATCGCTCTGGACTCATCGGGGCGCCCTGTCTTTCCCATCGTACTGGGAGGGCTGACGGTCTACAGCCTGGGAGAGGTCAGTGGTCACTGATGATAAGTTTCTTTCTCTCTTTATTGTTCTCTCACTCTATATTGGCGCTTTCAGTTTGATTTTGAACTGTGCCCATTAACTTGGTGAGGTTATCTATATGAGCCCAGTTTGAGGTTTTCTTTCTTCACAAGCAAATCATGAAATGTTTGACTTAGCGTGTGTTTGTCCCTATTGTCAACTGAATAAATATGAATGCCAATCACTAAATACTAATTACCAAATTGTGTTGCTGTCCAGATCATCACAGACAGAATGTTTTTCCATGACCAGTGTGCCATCTATCCAGTGGGCTTCTGTAGCACACGAGTCTTTGCCAGTATGAAAAACCCAGACCAGCAGTGCCTCTACACATGCCAAATCAAGGATGGGGGAACAGGTCCACAGGTGTATACACACACACACACACACACACACACACACACACACACAAACGATGTTTATGTTGCAACGGAGTATGTGTTTGCTGGGTGTGTAGCAGCTTTAAAATGTTTTCCACCATTTTCCCCCTAGTTTGAGATCGTGCCTGAGGAAGATCCTCAGAATGCCATTGTCGCCTCTTCTGCCCTGACCTGCCACGCCAACCTACTGAAGGCCATCGCATCTGTGAGGTACCGTGTTCACTATTTGTTTTTTGTTTTTTTAATCAGCAGTAAACTGGATATAGCTGCAGTGCAACTGGTCAGACCTGGGTCAATTTCTTCTTTGGTTCATTGAATTATTTTTTTAAAATCTTTTACAAAAAAGGTCAGTGCACCTTTTAAAAAAAAACCTAAGAGGACTAAACTATTACACAGCAGGCTTCTTGGCTTTGCATTACAATTCAAATGACTTTTCTTGGGTTGATTGTGGTTGTCTAACATAAACAAGACAGCAAATTAAAGTACCTAAATTAACTGAAAAAATGCAGTAGTTGCTCAAGGCTTGTTACCCTATATTTGCTAGACTAGTAAGTCCAAGTCTTTTGGGGCAGCTAAGTCTATTTTATGGATTTATGCATTCTGTTATCCAACCTGTCCGTCTTTAGGTCCAAGTCCATGGTGCACATCGTGCCATCAGGAGCAGACTTCTTTGGCTTCTCCCACCCCACCATCCAGAACCTCATCCAGAGTTGTCCTGGAGCACGCAAATGTAGCAAGTACGTCCCACCCTTTAAGCCAAGCTAAGCTAAGCTAAAACGTCCCTCACAAAACTAAAAAGAGCAACTGTAATTGGTCATGGAACCTTATTTATCCAATTCTTAAACTTCCGAACAGACGCTGAATGGTAAAACAGATATACGTTCTATTAACTGCACAATTATTGGAATTTCCTTTTTGATTCATGCAATAATTTCAACTGCAAACTAGACAGCAAAATAAAGGGTATAATCAATATATTTTGATCATTTCAACATTTCACTAGTTCAAACAAGCTGCATTCCCAAGGAGTTCAGATTTCTGTATATTCATTATAACTGTTTTTAAGACCTGATTTCTTATGCTGTTTCCATAGCTACCAATGGATACGTTTTGAGGTGTGTCGCCCTGGCGATGGGCAGGTTCCTCACAGCCTATCAGAGGACGACGCCTCGGTCAACTTTGAGGCCTACCAGAGACACCAGGGCTTTGACGAGAACGTGAAGACGGAGCACATCATCACAGGTTGGTTGGATATTAGATGAGTTGACCATGTTTACTATATTCTTATCAAGTTAACCTTGATTACAGCGAGTACAAGGACAGATTTCACAAGTATCAGTATGTGGGGGAAATGTATAGGGGCAGTGGTAGCCTTAAGGTTTAAGAGGCAGGCTGGTGGCTAGGAGGTGTGTGTGAATGTGTGTAATCCTCCCTACCCCTGCAACTGCTCCCCCTTGGTTGGTTAAGTTAGTCAAAAAAACAAGAATGAGGATGTGGGTGTACTCCCCTATAGCGGTCATAGAATGTATGAATTAGGATTTCAGTGTATGCATTTTATGGTTAATACTGTCGCTAGGCAGGCATCCTCCATAAAACCCGATAATCAGCAAACATGATGACACGAGGATAACCCCACCCATGACATTGACAACAACCCTATTTCCACCCATCTGTCTGTCCCCAGGACAGACACCGCAGTCTCCCGGCTCCTCTCATCAGCACCACCTGACCTCCCAGACCATGAAGCCCTCAACCTCATACTTCAATTCTTGAGGTTCTGGTCTAAAGCGAGCTGAAATCAACATCATGTCCAATGTAATTCTTCTTCCTTCTCCCGTTTTTATTTAACGATGCTTCTATTTTCTGAAAGTCTCAAAAACGACCTAGATGGCTACACAGAAGGTTATCAATTGTGTTGTCTTCTTACAGTAAGGCCTTCGACATGAACACCATTAGGGGTCTGCGCTACGACGCTTGAAGTTGATTTAGTGATTGTGGCAAGTCAGTGAGCTAGCTGCTTTCCTATAGCAGCCTACATCCAACACTTCTGTACTGGAACTTGCAGTTTTTCGTGTTTGTATTGTATTTTCAGCAGCCATACTGGATATCAGAGACTCTGCCCCAGCTAATATTATGTGAAAAAGGCACTTAGTATTGTCTTTCATACTCATGCGGGGCTATACGAAACAGGAAAACCCGAGACATGCTTTGCTATATAAAACGTTTCTGTACCTGGCATACTATCTCAGTTGAAGTTGCAGTTGAAACATCTGTAAAATTCAGTTCAGACAGTTGGGATAAATATTTTTATCACACAGATTTTGTTGATTCTTTCATTTACTTCTGCAAATGATGCAAGGTAAAATACATTTTGTATTGTAAACATCCGAACGTGAAAGTTTTGTTAAAAATATTGTCACGCTTTTCTACATTCAGAGCAGCAATACTTTCCTTGGCTTTGTTTTGGACTAAATAGCATGGATTGGGCACAGGGCAAAAAAAACTTAACCCATCTGCCACAGTGGCATGTTTCTTCCAGATTTCACCAGGGACTTTCAGTATTTTACAAGACAAATGTATTATTGGAACAGCTGAAATGAAGGTTGGTGTCCTGCCAAAGTGACTGGTAGAGCCAGCAAACTTTCCAATCCCAGCCAAGACAAACCAGCATTAGGCTGGTGGTTGGTGTTAATGTCCCATCCTGATACCGTCCCATGACAATACCGTGAACAGACTTAGAGGTGGAGGTACGACACATGCTCCTTAAAGAACTTGACCACTTTGGTAAAAGTAGGTAAAAAGTGGTAAAAATACTCCTGCATTTTATGTCCAGAGCCTATGAACAAATCTGTCCAGTTGTCTTATTTTAGGCCTACAGTACAGAAGCAGTGTGGTTTTGGCCACTAACGTGTTTGGATACTCCAGGTCCTGGTCAAGGTCTTCTCCAGCCTAATGCATTGCCTGGACAGCGTTTGATTTTAAAAGGAGGTACAGGTAAAACAGTGGGTGATTTTAAAAGGAGGTGCAGGTAAAACAGTGGGTGATTTTAAAAGGAGGTGCAGGTAAAACAGCGGTTGATTTTAAAAGGAGGTGCAGGTAAAACAGCGGTTGATTCTAAAAGGAGGCGCAGGTAAAACCCTACTGGCGCTGTAGACAGGACAGGCTTTAAAGTCACAGGGCCAATCCTTCCATGCATATTGAAGGCCAGCTATGTTGTCAGTAGGCTGACACCCTACTGGTGGACACCAGGACAGTGGTCGGACCCCACTGCTCGATGGGAGCTGGAACCCACATGGACCCAGGGCCACAAGGAGCCATATCCACTGAGCAACAGATCTGGAAAGAAAAACAAGATGAGGGAAAGTCACATGGAAGTGCAAAGGGATTGAATGCGATGAAT